>JAIFAC010000250.1:0-136511 GCA_026545765.1 Plantago major | reverse complement strand
TTTGAAATCAAGTAAATTAATATATGGAGTATAATTTAATAAAGAAAATATGACACTACCCCCAAATATGGTTAAACATCTACTTTGTAAACACATCAACGCTGGGTTTCCAAGTTAGACTTATCACATTCTTGAAGTCGAGTTTATCCTACCATTCAAATATAGTTCCAATTTGTAACTATCACAATGTTAGAGTTTGTTTACCTTCCTGCATCAAGTTCTCAAATAGAATTATCACATTTTTGTAGTATTATATTTCTCCCATATAATATGGTTTACACTTCTAATGAAGTTTTCAAGTTTGACTAAACCATTCAGAATATGTTTACGATTCAAATAAAAGTTACTAAGTCGTAATTATCTCATTTTTATATTATTTTCTAAATAGTACGGTTTATCCTTCCATTAGAGTTCCCAAGATAAAGTTATAGATGAGCCAGATTTCAAATGGAGTTTTGATTAAGAATTATTCCATTCTTAAAGTCGAGTTTAACATTTGAATTCAATTTCCAAGTTGAAATGATCTTCTACTAGTTTACTCTTCAAATCGACCGGAATGCCGTTGCTCTTCCAATGTTTGTTTATTTTACCTTGAAGTCGAAGTTTCCAAGTTGAACCATCCACCTCAAGGATGAGTTTACCTTCTCAAACCAAGTATTCAAGTTTATTAATCGATTTTTATAATCGGTTCACATTCAAATTAAGTTTAAAGTAGATTTATCTCATTATTATAGATGATTGCCATTCAAATTTGAGTTTCCAAATTCTAATCATCTCATTTTTATATACCTTCTAATCGAGTTCCCAAGTTTGAATCACCATTTATTATAGTTTCTCCTTTCCCATGTAAAAAGTATATTTCTAATTGGCTTGCAAGTCAGAATTATCTTTGTTAGTATAAACCTCTCAACACCAACACTACCATCGAAAGTTACCTAATCCAGTTCCGCCTCCAACTCAAGTCCCATAAGAGGGTTGTCCGAGAAAGCACCCGACAGCAACTCGACAGACCTGCTGGGGTTAGATATACAAGGTCCGATCGCCAAGGTCAATCCGGTGAAAAGGCTTCACCAAAGGAGAGGTGGTATCTCAATGCAATGGTAATAGGAAAGGTATAATGGATATCACTTCGTCTCGCCGAATTCTCACTTACCTTTAAGGTCTTCGACTCAGTGCAGATGAGAAGTTCATATACTCACGAGGTAGCTCAAAAGGTGATGCCATGTACGATCCAGATTTGGACACCGCAGTTACTCTTCGCCCATGGCCCATTAGGAAATGTCCACCAATACCGGGGCCCGAGGGTAGTTTGACCTTTTCCTCCGAGAGTAATTGTTCGCCTGGTTGGTCCGAAGGTTGGTCCTTCTACGCATCCGTCTCGCTGTTGACCGCTCCTCGTGACTCTCGATGTCCGAGCCAAGAGTCTCACTAAGTATCTCGCTGGTTCCGTTATATACGCTTGGTCTTAAAGTAATGGTGGCGTCCGACATTCTCTCGCACGTCCGTTAGCATCTCGCATCGACATGGTCAGTTTAAAGTCCTTTCCTCATTACCCACTTATTAGTCGCTGGGATGTAGTGACTTCAGCAGACTCGGTCGACCACTTTCAGCACGCTATGGAGGCCTGACCAAGACCGGATCGCTGTTGTCGCGGATGCTTTAGGACACGCCTACGCCTTAACGGATCGGGACATATTTCCAGATCAACATATGTCCCCCGCCAAGTATCTTAGTAGAAGATAGTTGGTAAATTGCGAGGATCGGGCCAATTCCGTGGAGCGCGTCCAATCGTTAATTAAGAGAGAAAAGGAAGAAACTTTTTGTCGTGATCCGCCGTCTGCACTTCATGATTCAATATATCTTTTCCCCTTTTCGCTTCATTCCGAAAGTTATCACATAACTGGACCGTAGAGGAAAAGGTATTTCAGATCCAGATATATGTGTCCGAGTACTGCTAGATCCGACGAGTCGTTCGAAGTCGCTCGTCACGATTGTTGAATTTGTCCTCTTCGAAGCCCAAGAGGCCCAATAGGTTGTCCGCTCGCCCACGGGAGAAAGATCCTTAGTAAGGACGCGACCGCTGATCAGACGACATCAACGGTCAGTTCCCAATCGATTGATGTGACGCTGCCGTTCAAAGATTAAATGCAACGCATCGACAACCATCCACTCGAAGCGGTATAACCTCGATCGAGAGGATCAACGGCGATTCAAATCCAAGCAACGTGACTTCGCTATCCCATATCGCTCTTATCAATAGTCACCCCATCACCATTTTCACACTTTTAGCAATCTTGAAACTCAGAGCAATCCTTAAGCAATTCAAACAACGCAAGGTCGATCCGAGCAAATCGACTTGTAAGACTTTTGGGCCATCGTCGAGATTCAGAATCTCAGTAAATTACCCAAGTTCGATCATCCGTGGAGCTTCCTCGTCAATATTAGCAAGCAAGTACCCTCCTTCGCTTTGCTTTGTTGCCGTGATTCGCTATACGCCTATTGCATGTCTAGTGTAGCTTCCTCGCCGCCTGTAATTGTGGTCGCCTTTCAAGAATCGGCTCTACGATATCTTCGTTTAGATTTATAGTTGACGTGTTTCACGCCGCATGCTCATAATATGCCAATTTTCCTCATCGATGCCTCAGATTCTTATTTGATAAGTCCCGTCCGGCTACAACCCGCCTCGACAATGCATGTTTACTTGTAAATCGCAGGTTGTGGTATTTGCCCATAAATTGTTTCTTCATCATCGTGCTAAGGCGTATCAGAAAGCCACGGCAATCGCTGCGTCGGGTCTTGGGGTCCCCGCCTTCGTGTATAGAGAATCCTAGTGGTTTGAACTTTTCATGGACCTCCTGACTTAATAAGACATATAAATGAACCCCTGACAATAACAATCATCATTTCCGATCCGCTTCCTCCTCGCCTCTAGGATGTCCGGAGCGATAGTCAAAATGTTCACGAGGTGCCGGATTATCAGATGAGTAGTTCAAGCGATGCATCCGGACGAACGTGTCCGAGGAGACTATCTCGTGGATGTCCTTTCTTCCGTAGATTCCGACGCCAGGCACGAAACCCATGAAATAGTTAATCCTCACTGGCCAACGTGCAAGGGTCAAGGCGTGTTGATGAGGCGAGAACGTTGTCCAATCCTGACTATAGCGTGGAGGGCCTATAGATCCAATGCGCTCAACTTGAACAGCAAAGCATAACGCATGAGGCCGATGACGTGGAGATGTTCGAGGTCGAGTGGAGGACCGTGGTTCGTAGAAGGTGTCCGCCAAGCCAAGCACATCCGAAAGACCAAGGTGTCTCGAGGACGAAGGAGATGGTGAGGAGGAAGGCGAGGCGAGGAGGAAGAAGGAGAAGGATCTCCGCCACTCGGCCCCTCTAGACGATCCAATGTGGATCATTACATCCCGCGCCTGCTCACCCAATCTTCAATTAATCAAGGTCGTAGCAAAAGCTGCCAAATCAAGTTCCCCGCCCGCAGGTCATTGCTACTATAGTGGACCGATTTGAGAATTAAACACGGACGGCTTCTTCCCACGTGGTCCATCCGTGGTTAGTATGAGGACATCCCCGAGTGGAGGCGGAAGTGGGAGATCCCCGACCAGAGAAATCATGGTTCCCGAGCCCCACACGCCTTTTTACAACCCGCCTACCGGTATATGTGCTGCATGAGGTAGTTTTTGTCATGGGTGGAAGGTACCCATCGTGAACTGAGTCAAGCACATCCTAAATCACATCGAGCCAGTTGTCCCAGTCAGTTATCCTCAAATCCTTCGGGTAATCTTATATCCGCTTGCTGGTTTTTGCAAGAAGAAAGGGCAACAGAACTTTGAGAACTTCAGTACTTTTTTTCACGCTTTTAGTCCCGGGAATCCCTTTTCTATACCTTTACTAATAGGAAACCTTATAACTTCATTTGTGACTCCATTTCGCCGGGGTCAAGTGGTGGGACAAGTACATTGCACGCACGGCTCAAACCAGGGAGTCCGAGAGGCAGAACAAGGGGACTGCCCATAAAGTTTCGAGGGAGAGCATCCTGACCGGGCGCCTCTTCCAAAGAATGTGGTCTGCTGGTGGCAATCCACAAAAAGTATGACCCACCTACTTATCCGCTTGACGAATTAATCACATCCACTTCCCTACCTTTATGGACCGACCGTGAGGTAGATGTGGAGGGAAGATGACTTCAAAGAAGAATTCGCTGACCGAGACTGCATCTTTTCTTCCTCAATATACTCTATTTTGATTACAAGTTTCCAAATCTGATAATTCTTCTTTAACCTACCGCTTCTAACGCCTCGGTTTATTGTGTACCACTTGTTTGACTACATCACGACTTCCTGAGAGAAGAAGAGGTTGCAGGGAACAAAGAAGCTTTGAGGTCGCGTCAAGCAAAGGACCAAGATCATTAACACTTCCACTGGTCCGCCCATGTCGGATCCTCGAAAATGTCATTGTGGTTTCAACAAGAAGAAAGGCGGAGCAAGGTCAGAAGACTCCTGTCAAGGCTCGATAAGGGTGTTCCTCACGCTGAGCGCCACCGCCAACACTCGAGCTCCAACCCAAGACGGCTTATGCGGACGCCATCATCTCGGGCAAAAAAGGCGGTAAGTCGAGGCTCCTCGCCATCGCTAAGAGGCAAAGAAGTTGTCCATTTCTTCCTCGTGGACCAGTCGCTCGATAAGGAATACGAGCGTGTTTATGGACTCGTTAAATGGAGCAGTCAAGGGCCGGATGCTCTATACCGGTAAGTAATCCGTCCTCGTTTACCTGCTTTTGTTCTTAATGATATAAATATAACTTCGATCTACCGGTGTTTCATCAAGGCTATGCTGGAAGGCCGGAACGGGCCACCATTGAAGAGGATCTTCATAAGGTCAGGTCCACATCCGCGGATGAGGCGGAATAGCGAACCGGAGATGAAGTCAAGGAGAAAGAGGTGAACTTCCACAAGTCAAGACCACCGAGAAAGTTAAGGCGAACTCACCACCGTGAGAGATTCACGATAAGGCATGGCGCAGCTTCCGGATTTAAGAACTTCCGGTTTGGTGGTTTCCAATATGTCCGCCTTTACGCGGCCATGACTTCGAGGTCTCGCTTTTCAAGTTCTCGATGCCTGGACAAGTTTGATGCCTCCCGACTGGACGGGTTTGTCCGCGATCGACAAATTGCAGCTCAAGGGACTTCTTCCAACAGATTGACCGAAGGCGGAGGGATTAATCCTCGCCTCCGTGGATGCGAACGGTCGGCGCCCGCCGATAAGTGTCTCGACGCAGCAATGGGTCGCATGTGAATTCGTGGAACCGGTCACCAAGAAGGCGAGATTGAGATCCGTAACGGCGCCTTCCTTCCTAGGTTCGCCCTTAAGCTCTTCTAAAAGTGGGCCTTGTACCTTTAACGATTATCGAAGCTTCAAGCAAAAGTGGTTTGCCCTCGCCTCGCTGCTTCGACCTCCCCGCCGATTTCGACTTGTTTGCCCACGCCAAGGTCTCATGGAAGCCACCAATCGGCTCGAACTCGAGGAAGCCGGTCCAAGCGACAGGCTCAATGAGAAGTCCGGGGTATGCCCCGTTAGAAATTTGTATTTGCTGAATTTTGCTGTTGGATTTGAATCGTTTAATAACTCGGAATGTCCTTTCATATTATAACAATGTTTCGTATTTTATCCGAGGAGATGAACCTCCTATGCTTCCAAACGCTTATTTGCTCTCTTCTTCGCTCTTTCTTTAATCGCTGCTCATAAGTCGAAAGTTATTATAAATTACCCATCTCTTAAGAGCACGGATCACCGAGATGGTATCTCGATAGAAATCAGACCATCATCTTTCCGATGTTCTGACCGCTCGTCACTGGGATGCGTAGATTCTTCTAGAAGGAGGAAGGTGAAATAAAGTTGAAATAGTCATTATGACCACGCCTTTTCATCTTCTTAGTCGCTTGATGATCGATACGATGGCGTAGATTCGAAAGACTCTGGCCACTATAAATAAGGTGGTAATTCTCCTTTTCACTTGTACCTTCCTCACTCTTTCTTATGCTTTTATCCACTTTATTATCCAAATGGAAGTCGTTGTTCTTTAGAATGTCGAATAATCGGGGCGATGAAGAGTATAGTCACCGGTGAATCGTGTGGTTGCGGGCACATGCATCCGCCCCATCTATCCTGTAGAGGCACCGCAAAAAGACTCTATTGTCCCGGATTTCAAGGCGATGCCCTCAATGTCCGTGGATAGCTAGAGATTGGTTGAGGAGGAGAGGGAGCGGACGCCGAGGTCGATCCGCATGAGGATCCGCATGCAAACAAATGCCTGCTGTGTCCTAGGAGGAGGCTCGGAATCCCAAGGCTCGACTCGGTCCGGTGAGGGAGCAAGGCGGGTATGCCCTGTGGATGCATGTACTTTTCTTCTGACCTTTTCATATTGTTCCTCTATTATGTAAATGTTCGGATAATTTCGCTTATAAGATTCAACTATTTTCCTCGGATGGAATTCCATCTTTCTTTGCGCACTGTCGGATGGTACCGACGACATATTTTTTGCAAAAATGGCTAAGAGACTCGAACATAGTTGATGGGCTTGTTTAGGCTTGATTGGTAAACCTGTTCTGCCCAACACCGTTTCAGCCCAAATGAATAGTTTAAGCTCATTGTCGACGCCGAAGTTTTGACGGTCGACACCCATCGTTCGCCACTTCTATAAATATCGCGGATCCCTTCGCCTTGGTCGTGCAAATCCAACTTCCACTTTCCAAATCTACTCAACAGCAGAAAAGATTTGCTGACAGTTTCTTCGCCTCGGCCCACTCTCTAGTCGGGCGCTATTCTAAGTTCGAGAGTGGAGGGTCTAGAGGGAAAATTGTTGAAGATCACCACCAAAAGCTTAGATCTCAGCTTGAATGTATATCCTTCTGTCTCCTCTACTTTCTTCCATCCCTCATTTTAATGGCTCAAATCTCTTATATTGGAAATGGTTTCCAATTTCAAGAGAGTTTGAGTCTTTAAAGCCGCGAGGCGGAAATCTCTTCCTGCTCAAGATTTTTGTTCTCCCTGACATGTGGCTTGCATTCCATGTTCCGGGTATCCTCAGAGGATTCCGCATGCTTAACCGCTTTTCAGTGCGCAGTAGAACCAAACCTTTTCGCTTTGACACGGAGGAAGCTTTTTTCACGGAACGATCTTTTGCCGGAGATGACATATCTCCAGTAGACATTTTCATTTTTTCTCAGAAGGCCCGTGAGGTCGGATATCGGTCTCGAGATTGCAAATTGTATGTATAATATTAAGTGTAATTGCCTCAGATGAATGAAATCTTCGCTTTTTTTAGCTAATCTAACATTAGAAATCGAAGATAGAGGTTGTATTGATGGAAATTCAACTACAACTTGGGGGCGCTTATGGCCAATGACAAAAGGATCAAAAGAAGGTAATCGACGAGTTCCGTAACAAATGGTTGATATTGAAATGATCAATCGACATGATGGAGCTCCGCCGCATTTTTCTTCAAGCATAGAACTGGAGGTTTCTAGCATTCCACGGACGCCGAGGAGATGTCCGCTCATCTTCTAATACATAATCGCCATTTACTTTGGCCCCAATAATCTTGTAGGTCCTTCCCACTGGGCTCGAGTTTTCCAACATTGCTCAATGTCGGCCCGCTGGAGCACCAGTCCCCGACTCTGCAAGTTTGCCGCATGAACGCTCCTCGCTAGGCTCCAAGCGGCGTCACTCGATACCTAAGGATGTTCGCCAAGGCATCCGACCTTTTCGCTCAAACACGCCCACTCAATATCCGAAGCTTCGACGGTTTTGTTTTCAAACTTCGATCCTCAAAGTCTCTACAAAGAATCTTGATGGTATGACCGCTCAACCATACACCAAGGAGAAAGGAGTTTTTGGTCGCAATTGCGGCAAAGCAGCGATGCGCCCATAGCACGCTTCTTCCGTGTCGTCCGCCTAAATTTCTTATGTAAGTTCTCAACCGCTTCGAGGATCTTGACTATTGTTTTGTTTGTCGACTCAAATTTCGCCATCGCTTTCATGGGTATCCAAATGATGTAAATCGTTGTTCGATTTTGAAGGACGCAGCCATTCCTCGAGCCTATGTCCCGAGAATTGGGCACCATTGTCCGAGACGAATCTCAAGCGTGCCAAAGCGATGATGATATTCTTCCGTATAAAGGTCCGTGACTGACTCTATAATGGTCGAATAGCTCGGCTTCTACCCATTTGGTAAAGTACTCCACGCCCACAATAAGAAATTTTTTCTCATTGGTACCTCTAAATGGTCCGACAATGTCGATAATTTAATCGATCGAATCTGACACGCCATGACCGACGGAATCATAGAGTTCGCTTTGGACGATGGGATATTTGTAATATTGGCAATCCCGACATCTCCCAAGCGTGGTCGGGAATCTTTACCGATGGGGCCAATAATAGCCTTTGTCAGATGATTTTCCGGCGAGGGTCCTCCCGAATGACTCCCACAGCCTGCTAGGTATCTCTTCTAGCACGGTCTCAGGCTTCTCAGGGTTCAAGCATCTCGTGGGTTCCTAAAAGATCTTTTGTACGATCATCACCCATTATAAAATATCTATTTGCTCTCTAAGACCGCACACCTCGATTTTTCGGATCGGCCGGCAAAGATCCGTCTCGAGATAGTTAAAATGTCACCATCCAGCTTCCCATGTCAAGTATCATGACCGAACCGAACCCATGACGGATGAGTCGTGATGGTGAGCGTATTACTCTCAGGTCCAAAGTCACCAGAAGGATGCGATTTTGCCAAGGCATCACTTCTTTCGCTCCAAACTCACAACTTTTCCAAGGTGAATTCTCAAGTGGCTGGCCTCATTCTTGAGTAGCTCAAGATACTTGATCATCGAAGGACCTTGTGGCAAAACTTCCTGAAAATTGGGCCTCGACAAGTCAGAGTCCGTAAGCTTGACCTTCCTGCTTGAGAGACTGCTAGTCGCAATTTCATTAAAAGTGCCTCATACCGCCTCTCATTATTTGTAACTTTGAAATCCAAGGAAATCGATAGTCGAAGTTCCGCTACCAGGGCTCTTAAGGTAGATTCCAATTCCTCCCACTCTTCCAAAGGAAGAACCATCGACTTCCAATGTCCAAATATCTAAGGATGTTTTTTATTTGAGATCTCCGCGAGCCGAGGTTCCGCTTCCCGGTTCATCCCTCCAGTGGTTTTCGCTCGATGTCGTCCGAACTGGGATCTCCGGATCATCGCTAGTAGAAACATTTGTTGACCTGAGTTTCTCCCACCAAGGGAGGGGCCGATTGATGAACCGGGCTTCCAAGGTTTTCCGGGTCGAACCTTGAGGGGCTGGATTGACTATTGTTTGGTGATTAAGCACTCAACACTTGTTTGTCGTGGACTTTCTCTCGAATCCTTCTCGGGTAATCTGCTAAGAAGTCGGTGAGGACTCGAGTTTTTTGGCCGACGGAGCCCGTAGCAAATGTCGATTCACGAGCTCGACGCCTACTTAGAGAGTTGTCCATTGGTCGGCTTTCCTAGACCTCGCTTCAAAGGTTCCGAAGTTAGTACCACGAGTTGGGGAGACATAAAGTAATGTTTTAACAGTCTGGCAAGATAAACTAAAGCGTATGCGAAGTTTCTCGATCTTCACGATTCTCTTGTCTCCGCCTAAAGTGGCTTTGCTAAGATAGTAGATCGGCAAATGCTCGTTAGCTTGAATCCAGATAGGATTAACTCATTGCCTCTTCCGTAATTGCTAGGTAGAGGTAGAGTGGTTCTCCTTCGACGGGCTTAGAGAGCAGTGGAGGGGAATGGAGGTATTCTTTCAACTTTTCGAAAGCCTCAGAACATTCCGCTGTCCACACAAAGTTCTCTCCTTTCCGGAGGGTTTTGAAGAACTAAGATTCTTCTACCGACCGGAAATAAAACGACTTAAGGACATGAGACTTCCTATGAGTCACTGACTTCATCGAGGGTTTTCGGATGTGGCGATCTAGATCGCTTTGATTTTCTCGGATCTACCGATTCCCTTCCGTGACCATGTATCCGAGGAATTTTCCTCCTTCACTTCAAAGTGCATTTTTCCGGATTCGCCATCCCATACTTCAGGATGAAAAGTGCTTGTTGAGATGCTCAATATGCTCTTCCTCGCCTTACTTTTAACAAGCATGTCGCTCACGTAGACTTCCATCGCCTTCCCGATCTTTGAACATTTGGTTTACTACCGGTAGTGGCTCTGATTCTTCAAATCAACAATGGCATCACCGAAGCAGATACTCCTCCCGCCGCCAAGAAGGCCATTTTCTTAACGCCTCCTCGCCATCCGAATTTGTAGAAGCCTTGGTATGCGCCCATGAAGCTCAAGATGACATCCGGAGGTAGAGTCAACCACTTGATCTATCCGCGGTAATGGATACGGATCCGGGGCAAAACTTGTTCAACCTTGTGAAGTCATTACACATTCGCCACTTGCATGCATTTTTCGACCGTAACAACATTGCAAACCCAATGAGTAGCGGACTTCCTCGTGTCCCGCTTTTAGAGTCGATCGACTTCGGATATGATGGCATCCTCGACGGGCCAAAGTCTTTCCTTTTTCGTCGGATGTATTCGATCAAGGATCCATGTTCGATGGTGAATCAGAACCCGTGGTCGATCCCTTCGTGTCGCTTGCATCTGTGCCTAACACATCATTGCTTCTGAGGAGCGGCGAGCTTCATCTCTACTTCCACATTCATTTCGTCCCGATCCTTGTTTTCTTCTCGGGATTGCCAAAGAATAATCCCGATCTCTTTATGGTCTCATGAGGCTCAATTCGCTGCTCTAGGAAATTTTTCCTTCGCTTCCTACGCCACTCTGTGAGTCCTCCTTTCGGGTGGAAGGATAGTGGGCGCGCCGAGTCACGGTGATCTAGCACGGGCGCAGACGCCCTTCTCGTGGACATGATATAACATTCCCAAGCTTCTCTGACATTTTCGAGCTCTTGTCCGACTCCGAAGGCCGTTGGGAACTTCATCTTGTTGTGGAGAGATGAAACAGCTGAACTTGAGACCTCGGCGTCCAAGATGGCAAGATAATCGAAGTTTGTTCGACCACCACGGTTTACTTCAGGTCACCTTTGCCGGAAAGGTACCGAGAGAAACATGTAACATGATACTCCGTGGGTCGCATAGCCTCCTCCGAATCCTAATATGGAGGTGTGCACTCGCCATATCGACTCTACCCAATGCCATCCGATCCAAAGGTCCTCTTAGAAATGATGTTCGAGGAACTTCCAAAGGTCAACCAAGATCTTATTCACTCGGTAGGTTGCAATGGTCAATGAGACCACTAGGGGACATTCGGTTTTCGATGTCTTCCCCCGCCAGGAGGAGGAATTTCACTTTCATCGAATGATATGGCGTTAGTTCGGAATTGCCGGACTAGCATATGCTCGGTCGTTGTTTCGAGGTTTTGCGTGCGCGCCTCATGCTCCTCGCTATCTCCCCCGCTGTCCTCCCGCACAAGGTTGATCACCCCAACCGATGGGCATTTTCCATTTCGATATCACAAGATATCGGTAAGAACGCTGGTCCAGATGGATGGATAACGCTGGTCCGTATGGGGGATAGTCGGTTAGCGAGGGGCAAAGGCAATGAGTGGGCGGTGGTTCCGCCATCCTCTCCTCTCTCCTTTGCTCGTTTCTATCTTGTCGCATGTGTTCGCCCTTATAGATATGCTCCTTCAATTTTCCATCCCTTATGAGTCGCTCCACTGCCTTTCAATCAATGTAATCGTCTGCTTCGTGTCGATTTACACTTGTGAAACTTGCAATAGCGCTTATGTTTACTCTTACGGCGCCGTTAGGCTTTCGCCATCGACATCCAAATTCTTCTCAACAATAGTTGCCAAGATGTCGGATCTTGGTCTGTTGAGCCGGTATAGTCCGTGATATCGCCTTGGCGACTTCTCTCCGTGAAAACCTCTCTCTTTGATCCCTTCTGAATCAAACTTTACCGGCGCTGGTCTTGCTTCACCGGATCCTTCGCTTTCGAGCCGGCTCACCGAACATTCCTTCAGAATCTTCTCCATACATCACTTCCTCACGATATCTTCTAAGTACTTTTCGCTTCTTACCTCGACTTGAGAGTTTTCTTCGAGTTCCGAGTTGAGAGTATTAGCATACGTGTTTGATTGCTCTTTATATGTGGCTCAACCCAAGAACCTCCGTGAAATCAATCCAAGAAAGTCCTTAGATCCTCGTGTTCTCCCTCAGATAATGCCCGCTAGATGCTCCATGGTACGCTTTTCTCCTCTTGGATTTGTCAATCGAGCCAAGAATTTAGAAGATGATCCGCACGATCAGATCAATTATTCTAAAGAGGTGTACCAATCCACGGCAGCCCAAAGAGAGTGGACGAGAAAGTGAGGGCTTTAGTGTTGTCACTCATCCCTTGGAATCCATCTGTCGTTGAAGCGGGTCGTGACCCACGGACAAAGGCCCCATAGTAGTACTCCAAGTTTGGAATCACTTCGTCCGAATTCGCTTTCTCCTTCTCCTCATGATACGCCACATAGGGATCATGCTACCGGTAGTTATTCGCCGTGATCTTTTACGAGACGTCCGAGGCTTAGAATCGAGCTTCTAAAGCCTTTTGTCGGCATAGATCTCGCCCGCCATGATCTCCCCGCCCCTGATGTACGGCCACATCCGCTGGAAGTTCGCTCATGCGGGCTCTTGGAATTGTTTCCGCCACTTGATCCTCGCTCCTGAGGCACCGGGAGGAACTTCGGTGTCTATTGTTCACGCTGGTGCTTCTCCTCATTTGATGGCTTCCTTCCTCGATTTGTGAGGCCGAGGCCCGTCATTCAATAGATCTCGCAAATCCTCCTGGGTTGCCGATCTCCTAATCTCTGGATTGACGTTGTCTGCCTTAGACAATGCCGCTCGCCGAGGAGGAGTAACCACCGCGGAGTGGCTTGTGGTGGAGGAGCATTGTTGATCCTGTGCACCTCGATGATTGTTAGCATTCGCCAAACCGCACTCGATCAATCTAAGGTCGTTAGTTCGACAATGCGCCCATCGTGCATCGTGAATTGTCAGCGGTGGGCTTGAGTTCTGTCGAGAAGCTCGGCCGCACTTCTTCCGAGGAAGGACTGCTATGTGTCCTCGCTGATATCTTCCTCTTACTGCCGCCTCGCATCCCCGGTGGGAGGCGCTCACGGGCGCGGTGGTGGAGTTCTTAGTTCTGTAGTACCAGCTCTCGCTGTTCGCCTTGTTCTTGCCATTGGTTTACTTTAACACAGATGCTTTTTGTGAAGTTTCCCATGACGGCGCCAAAATGTCAGTATAAACCTCTCAACACCAACACTACCACTGCAAGTAACCTAATCCAAGCTCCGCCTCCAACTTGAAGTCCGATAAGAGGGTTGTCAGAGAAAGAGCACCTGACAGGACTAAGTGGGGGGGGGGGGGGGGGGGGGTGGGTTAGAATGGGTTACCCGGATTGCCAAGGTCCATCCCAAGAGGCTTCACTCAAAGGAGAGGTGGTATCTCTCAATGCAATGGTAATAGGAAAGGTATAATGGATATCACTGTCTCGCCGACCTCTCACTTACCTTAAGGTCTCGGACCTCAGTCGTATTCATAGTTATCATATACCATGAGGTAGCTCAAAAGGTGATGCCAAGTGTACGATCCAGATTTGGACACCAATGCTACCTTCGGCCCACGGCCCATTAGTAAACAAAGAGTCCAATACCGATAAGTGGCCCGAGAGGGTAGTTTGACCTTTTCCTCCGAGAGTACTGCTCACCTGTTGGTTGGTCCCTCTGATGATCCGTCTCGCTGTTGATCCGCCTGGTGACTCGGATGTCCGAGCCAAGAGTCTCACTAAGTATCTCTGGTTCCGTTATATACGCTGGTCTTAAATTATCGGTGGCGTCCGAGATTCTCAGACGGTCCGTTAGCATCTCTCAGATCGACATGATCAGTTTGAAGTCCTTTCTTAGCCACTTCGGATTAGCTGGGGATGTAGTGATTCAGGTAATCGGGTCGATTCACTTTCATGGACCATGTGAGGCCGGACCAAGATCGATTGGCTAGTTGCCGTGATGCGCTTTAGGACACACTCTATGGCGCCTTAACGGATCGACATATTTTCGATCAACAATCTTATTATTAGAGTCGGCTTGACATTCAATTAATTTCCCACGCTAGAATCATCTCTTAGAATCGACTTCCCAAGTCGTATACTACATTAATTACAATTGAGTTTACTTTTGAATAATGTTCCTAAGTTTGAATTATACCATGTAAAGTTAGTTTATACTTCAATCGAGTAACTAAACTTTAATTATTCCTACATAGAGTATTTAATCATATCAAATGTTTACACAACCCCATTTTAGTACAAATAGTTGAACAATAACGTAATGATTTCAAATCTTGTACTACATTCTCTAATTTTATAATGCTTTTGTTTTCCTTATTTTAACTTTCTTTTAAGATTTTCCTATAATTTCTTCTTCGATTTACATTAAAATCCCACGTTTGTCATTCCTCTATAAAACTCCCCACAATCATTTCTTCAATTTTCCACTACCACCTACTCGATCATTTCTTTAATTTTCAACAGCAGAGAATAAAAAAAGATTGAAAAAAAATAGTTTTTCGAAACTTCGATAAGTTGTGTTTTTAAATTATTTGATTCGCATTTGGTGAATGTTTGATTAACGCGGTGGGGGTGGTTTGGTAAGAATATGAGAATAGTGAGAGGGTACATTTTTTTAGAAGTTTATAAAATGGGGGGGTTACATTGTAATAATCTAATAACTTTTCATTTATTTTAGAAAATACATTTGGTTCCCCAACAATCGAATTCTTCACACGTTGTCTCCTTTACTCAAACAATAACGTATGCCCCTACATTGACCAAATCCCCAATACAACTCTCTAAGTCGCCAAGTCGGCTTTTTTGTCGATGAAAATTAAAGAAAAGGTAAAAGAAACTAAAATAAATCTATTCATTATAGAAGGGTAAAATAAAAATAAAAATAAAAACTCCCAAACCATCTTCTTCCCTTCTCTTTTTCCTCTCCTCTTCTTCCCTTCCCGTATTCCTCTTCTCATCCTTTTCTTTTCTTCTTCAGACCTTCAAATTACAAATTCCGATCGAAATCGCTTTTACAACTCCAATTTGAGATGTATGATGATCAAAGTTGTTATATACTCAGATCGAGTCGTATAACTATGAGTGAAGCTATAATTACATCTCCCATCGAGTTGTTAACAGCCCACCGAGTTGTCATCGACCTTTTTAATTGTTAAAACCTCATGTTTGAAGTCGATTTTGGGTTTGGTTGATATTTCACTTTGATTTAAATACAACACGATATACCTTTTAAAATCGACTCGCATCTATTGTCACGATCAAGCGTAAGATAGTAAGATATGTATCATATTCCTCAATCAATTTATTAATTTGTGTGTTCACTTTTGTCCATCCTTTTACTCTTCAATCAAATTACATTAAAATCAATCAAATAATCTTAAATTAACTCAATTAAAGTCACGTGCCAAATAGTCTATCATACACCCAAAGATTGTTTCTTAGTTCCCTCGCAGTGCAACTATCTCGCCTACCAAATATAACATCTATAGTACCGTTCGAGGCTCATTTTAAGTTTGTGATAAATTGTCGTTTATTATACATAATTATTGACTACGTAGTTACATGTGGTCCAATATGTTATATTATAAGTATGCACATTTACCTTTAGGACCCAACTTCAATTGTCAATGGTGGCTATTTGTTTAATATTTTTTTAAATTCACCAGTACTTCAAATAAAATTAAAAAGTAAACTAAAGAATCAAACCAACTAACAATAAAATTGTAAAGTGGCCCCCATATTGTAAAATATATAGTGTTATAATATCAATGTCCTTATATTGTGTCGAAAAGTTAAATGGACAATCGAGTGGACTTGAGGTAATATATGTATACGGTTCGGAAGTTAGCTCGTTTCAAAATTAGGTCTTCGGGGCCAAATAGCATAATTGTTTGTCCAATCTCATATGCACCATAACTAAATGTGTCATTTAATATATAATAGACGGAGTGTATTTCATTGAAACAAAAGAATAAACGCTAAAAATTCAGGGCCATGGTGATCCCATTTATAGTTTTTGATAGACTACCCTAAAAAGAAAAGAAGTCATGGAAATGATCATGTCAAACATAAACGGTTTTTCTAAATCATCACATAATAAATGTAACGAACGAGCACTAACCGATCGAGTCCGACCCTTTTCTACCGGGCGAGGTTACTCATCGACGTTTCTTCGGTGATATATACCGACCAATCTGCATTCAACACATGTCCTTTACCACGACTTTGTCCTCACTGTATGAACCGAGACTTCCCAAATTTTAACTCGAGTTCTTATGGATGAATCCTAAAAACAAAGGTGCAACTCGGTTGGTATGAGTAGCTTCTCGATCTCTTTAAGCTCTTCAACTTGACTTGAAACTTTGGGGGCTATAATAAATCATCAAAACACAATTACTATTATAAATTATTATTATTATAAATCTTGTAGTTAGATATGCAATATGAAAGTTCAATTAGTCTTTACTCATGTAAGGTACTACATTTCCATCCAAAATTACCAAAAGAGATCCAAAATGTGTTACAAAATATCAATTTTAACTTATAGGTAATTATTTTGGACCGAGATGTAAAATTTCAAGGACTACTCCCTCGCTTCAAATATAACTTCAACTGTTGACCGTCATCGACTTTGACTACAAATTCATTTAAACTTTACTCAATTTACTTCATGAAACTAAAATCGTAAGATTGTTGGGTAAAATTCATTTTTGGTACTCCAGTGTGAGACATTTTCGATTTTGGTACTCAGAGTGGTCATTACCAATCAGGGTAATCGATTATCAATAACTAATTACGCTTAGATACTAATCAGAATTAAAAGTTGGAGCATCTCAATCGACCGAAATTACAATTAATCAAAGTCCAAATTATGTGAATTCAATTCAAGGTCGACAGACAAAACTAATAAAGAAGCCCACGAAGAAGAATCTGACGCATGTGAGCGGGACACAGTCCACAATGTATTGGGAGATCGACCAATTTTTCATGCTATCTTTCGGTGTTGGATATTCGCTCACGCGGGAGTGGCAGGGCCCGCCCTTTAAATGCAATTAGTACCTTAATTGTAAATAGTTTAATATTTAGTACATAAATTGGACACGACTACTCTAGAATGACAATTTTTATAATTTCTTTTTCTCCGCTATCAAGTATTCTAGAATGCACCGATATGAAGAGAGATGAGTTTTTTTTTTTAATATAATGCTTTAACTATTAGCTATTAGAGCTTATCCGGCTGATCTTCATCGTGTCACAATAAAATGATAATCATCTAAATCATACTCAATCAAGAGTTATATGCTAAAGGTACTTTCACAAGAATAAATTAAATGTGTGAATCAACAAAGTCTCAGATCAATTACCTCATCCTCAAGAAACATTTGGATTTGATGAACTGATGCACCCACCAAAGTATCATGTAAAGATGGCATTCTAACATTCTACTTTGGTACCTAAGCAATGTAAAGACATGCAACATTGCTTTTAATGTCGTGTTTTAATTTTCAATCGCAATATAAATTAATGGATTTTTACAAATTAGTCATTATCGGGACATTTTATAAATACCAGGCAAGTCACCTTGGTACGGTGGTGGAATTGCAGGGTGGTGGAATCCAGGGTGGCGGATTCCACCACCACACCACCGGATTCCACCACCACACCACCGATTCCACCACCCATGTCCGGCATCGCATCGGGTACCAAGATTTGCTCGGTACCGTACCAAGGTGACTTGCTCAGAACCAAAGTGACCGCTTCATTAAAAATCTATGGGTGTCTCACGGTAAAAAGTTGTGCAATTGGTGATCTATTGGTAGCTTGCCCATAAATTAATGGCTAGAAGTCGACTTAATTGAATGCTGCCATTTTCGAATTAATCAGGAAACATTTAGCAAAATCATTAGAAAGTAAAGTTAATATGATGTTTATAAGAATGGAACCATGGAGGATAATGAAGAGTTCAAAAGTCCAATCTCAGACATTGCATTACATGCCTAGTTAAGTTCAAAAGACTTGAACCAAAATGGACATAAAGATACTACTACTATATGCATTTAAATTGCTAGAAATTAACATCGAGAAGAAACAACCGGAGAGGAAACAGCTCAACTCCTCATCATCCAGCTTCCTTATCCTCTCGATACCAACCAGCTTTGTGGATTTCCCATCACCACTACAAATTGTTGTATTCAAGAAGAATCACCAATCACATTTGCTTTCTTCTTGTAGTTTGCTTTGAAGCATGCTTGTTTTAACTTCTTCATTTTGTCTTCCAACCGCATATCCGCATCTCTTCCAAGAATACTTTTCCTCGCCCAATTTCTACATACTCTTTCAATTTTGTTTCTCCTTCCACTTTCCCAAGTCCCCGCCCCAAACACTAAAACAATCGCTAGTGATCATTCGTTAATCGTTAGCCAATCAACCTATTTACATTTATTTGCTTACTCTCATCTCTCCGCCATAGAAGGAAGCCATCTTTCCCATCTAATCTTTTCACCGCCGCACTCTTCCTCCTTTTTGTTGTGGCTGGCGCAGCCTTTCTAGCTTCGAGTTTAGCAAGTTTATGGATGTAGCTCTCTTGCTTTTTAGAGTATGGCAATTTCATCAACATATTTTAGTTGCTTCAAACGCATACACACATTAAATTACTGTGTCGAGAATAAGGTCAAGACTATTTGAGAATCACTTGTCGGATGCCCGATTATCAATTATCCGCGTAAAAAGCAAATATAAAAAGAATTCTTAGATTTTCATCGTGCCCTTTATAGGAGGATTCTCGGTTTTTTCCTCCGTTCATCAAGCTTGTCTTATGATGTATATACAATTATTAGCCAACATAAATAATGCAAGTTGTGAAAAATAACACTAAATGAGAAAACATATCAAATCAAGAAAAGAGGGATAAAACAGTAATAAGATTCCATAGTAGAATCAAGATAATTGATGCAAGGTTTATGCTAAGATGGCTTTTTCCTCACCTACATGGTCAAATACTTTCCCGCATGGAGCGTTCTGCTTCTCTCAGTCAAGGCCCACATCTTCCTCTACATTGCTATTGATGTTGTTCTTTTCACCCATCCGGCAAAAAGTGGTGTGCTTGTTTAAAGCGCTTAAAGAGATGAGGTTGATTAAATGGTTTGTATCCTATTAATGTAGAATTTTATTTTCAAATTCAGCTTCATTAATTTGTTAACCTCTATATTTAGATGATCCTGAGATTCTCGAGTAGATGTCAAGCTATCTACAAACTTCACAAATTGAAATGCAAATTGGTGTATGTATAAATCGATCAGATTGGTTAGTGTTGACTGTTAGAGATATATTTTCACTATAATTAGATTAAGTTATCCTTAAAATTAGGGATTTGTTTAACTAATATCTTTTTTCGGTGAAACATGAGTGCAGGAGAAGAAAAATTCAAATATATCTAGGGTTTTGATGCATGAAATATTAATAATTAATAAATGAATTATTTTTGTTTGCTTGCCACATAAGCTTTTTGCATAAGTGGCATAGCTCTCCTTTCATTTCCATCATCACTTTTATCATATATATAAATTTTACAGCACTAGGATAACTTTCAAAATTATTTTGTTAAAACAAACAATTCTTAAGTACTTTTTACTAAAATAAGGCCACTTCCAGATAATTCTTTCTTTTGTGTTTGACTGTCACTTTCTTATATCTCAAACCCGCTTTTATTTTCCTTTTCACTCTATTTTCAAGAAAACTCCAAGTAAACTAGTTGGTAATCTAGTGGTTAGTTAATGTTAGTTTTATGCATTTTTTTTTTTGGAGAAATTATGCTAACTAATTGATTTTGTTGAATCACAAGTGCTTAATAAATTAAATAGTTTATTTGTTAATAAATATAATATATAAAAATAAATTAGCTGGCTATTTTTTTTATAAGTTATCATAACAGGTTTATCATATCAACTAGCTTATAAGCTACCAACTAAACGTTTATGTAAGAGTATTATTTTGAAATAAGTCCGTAATAAGTTAGCTGCTAAATGTAACCCTAATGTTTATGATTGTAACAATAATGTTTGTCTACCATTTTAGTCCATTTATAAAGATTGATCTCTATGATACATACTTAAGGGCTTAAGATGTTCTGAGGTGGGGATGAAGTGAAACCCCACCATTTTTAAAACAAAATTCCATATGTAATTTATTTTTCAAATTAGCCTCGCAAAATCATCAAGATAAATTATTTTAAAATGCCATAGGTAATTCTAAACTCTAGGTTCCCTTTGCACTTGTTCATTGGATATTAAATAATAGTTTCTCAATTTGATTGCATAATATATAATCGATCATAATTTACAAAAAAAAACTAATATTTGATCGTATAGTCTTACTCGATATCACGGGTCATTAATGTGGGATCGAGTCCTCGTGACGGTTTTTTCCGTTAGGAGTGTTATTTTTCCGTATGAAATATTGTATTTCTAATTAAGTTATTAATTAGTCGGTTTATCATTGATTGTAATTTGAATGGAATATGTAAACCGTGATTTATGTTGAATTAAAAAAAGTAATATTCGAGTCTTACTCAATATTAATGGGGCATTAATCTATATAATATTAGCAAAAAGGATTGGAGCCATTCTAGGTTGTCCAAGTCATTAAAATATGTGTGGCAAAATAAATAGTTTTCATTAGTCCATCAGATTTATAGTCGACAAATCTTTTCATTCTGATTGGTCCAAAAAAATTAAGAGTGTTTGATGTGATTTAATTTTGATTGAAAAAGGTTACTAGAATTAAATTTGGGATCAATTAATATTTACAAATTTGTCCATAAATGTAGAAGTGTTCAAATGAAGTTTACTATTCGTTAATCAAACACCATGTCGCCAAAATTTGTATTGTGATCGGTGGTCAAACCTTGAACTAGAAGGCCACATCCTTTATTAACTAGATTACAAAAGGTAATGTAAATCAATTTAATATTTCATTCATTCAACTCAGATCATTCCATACTTTTTCCAATTTCAATGTTATTTGCATCTTCTATATATATTCTCATTTACATGCATATTGCATCGATATTCAATCGCCAATTAAGTGAACTAATTATGTAACTTTATTCATCTAAAGTTGTGCGATTTTCAGAGGTGAAGCCATATTTTTTCTTCACCCAGTAATTAACTATAACTAATTTACAAATAATAATTAAGTTAAACTCCAAAATTAAATAATCTATCTATATAATATAATATATTAAGCAAAAAGGATTGTAGCCATTCTAGGTTGTCCAAATCATTTAAATATGTGGCAAAATAAAGAGTTCTCATTGGTCCATTGTATTTATAGTTGGCAAATCTTTTCATTCTAATTGGTCCAAAAAAATTAAGAGTGTTTGATGTGTTTTAATTTTGATTGAATAAGGTTACCATAATTAAACTTGGGATCAATTAATATTTACAAATTTGCCCGTAAATGTACAAGTGTTAAAATGAATATTACTATTCGTTAATCAAACACCATGTCACAAAATTTATATTGTGATCTTGGTCAAACCTTGAACTCAAGGCCACATCCTTTATTAATCTAGATTACAAAAGGTAATGTAAATCAATTTAATATTTCATTCATTCAACCAGTATCATTCCATACTTTTTCCAATTTCAATATTATTTGCATCTTCTATATATATTCTCATTTACATGCATATTGCATCGATTTTCAATTGGCCAATTAAGTGAAGTAATTATGTAACTTTATTCGTCTGAAGTTGTGCGATTTTCAGAGGCGAAGCCATGTTGTTTCTTCACCCAGTAATTAACTATAACTAATTTACAAATAATAATTAAGTTAAACTCCAAAATTAAATAATTTTAAATATGTTAAATTCATAAAGAACACCGTGATTTCACTGGCTCGAAAAATTCGCTTTGAGACATACTAGACGTATGGGGTGGCTTTAATTTCGTCCAATTATTTTGTAAAGTTAAATATTTTGATGTGGTTTTTTAGGATTCTAGCCGTAGTTTTTGGTTTGCTGGTTTGAAGTCGTGTATTTTTTGTGCTTTGTCGTGTATGGTCCAATTTGTAACAGGAACACTTTTGGTGTTCATATCTTGGTTTATCAATAAATTTACTTCTTAAAAAAAAAGTATTATGGAAAGTTACATTTTAAAATCATTGTTATGAACGTATATTATTCATCAGACAAGCATTATAATTAATTTGTACTAAAAACTATGTATAATTACACATAAAGTCTTTAAATGTAATTTGACCCTTAAAAAGAGACATATCATGCAAATAATATTTTTTGAATATTATAGTTCCACGGTTATTGCATAGTAATCACACGGCTAAAATTAATATTTTTTGTATTTTTTTATTTGTTGTAAATATATAAGAATTTATTATTATTATTATTATTATTATTATTATTATTATTATTATTATTACTACTACTAGTGAATGGCCCATCGATACTCGACGGGGGGAGTACAAATAAACGGTCGCATATGTCATCTACAACTCTTTCAATAACGTTCATGTCTTACAATATATAGTACAATTGACAATATGTAGGGATTCATGATTCAACATTTGATACTTACAAAAAAAATTTGAAAGGATACTATTGTAAAAAATGAAATGTACCTATTATTTATTTTTTATAACATGTATAACACATAATATTATCTCACAATATGCTGAACACTATCGTTTATTTATACACCACTATTTTTCTCATTATCATAAATCAATATTTTAAGTCTCTTCCTTCTGTCAACTTAATTATAGAACAACATTAACTGATTATGGATGAATAAGGGTATGCTTTTAAACGGTAGGTCCAACCTGCCCTAACTGCTTAACGGTGGGTATAGAAAAATGAACCCATCTAACCCGAACCAAATTGATACAAAAAAATGTAATACGCAATTAATCAAGTCAAGTGATCCGCAAACCCCCAAAATGATATTATCATTTTACAAACATAATTAATCACATGTACATATGTATTTTTTTTTGTCCACACCCTGTCCATAACCCCCCAAGAAAAATCATTAATTCACAAACTTAATAACATATTTCAGTGTAACATATCAACTCCCCCCACCCCCCCCCCCCCCAATGTTGATATTTTACAAAGACAGCCAGAATGTTTGAGATATAATTCTAATTCGGTTTTAATTGAATTAGCCTTTGTATTGCTTTTTCTAGTGATTTTAATCGAATTGAACAATACCTTTTAATCCACCTACTACTATTTACAACTCAATTAAAATTTCTTTATACCTACTCTTTTTATCTCTTTATTTTTCCATCTTTTATAACAACCTTAACCAATCATGTATCTTAAAACATCTTACACATATAACTTCATTTTTACATGCCTTGTATAACAACTCTATAAAATTTTAACTCAATCCCATATACAATTTGTTTCACAATTCAATTAAAATTTAGTTACTATTCATATGTTCAAACTCTGTTAAAATCCGGTCAATTAAAGTTATGGCCAAACGTTCTAATCAAGTTTACAATGTGTAGGATTCATGTTTCAACATTTCATACATACCTGAAAATTGAAAGAAGTATTATTAGTGAACACTGTTTGAAGTAATAATATGGACTTATAATTTTTCGTAATAACATGTATAATGCATAATATTAATTCATAAGTTACCAATCACTTTTATACACCGCATTGGTTGTATAATTTGTTTTACTCTCGTCCAAACCAATCCGAACATGTTTAAAATTCATGGTTGAAACATGATAGATAATTTGTCTCGACGTACACATTTATTCTTAATGGGTACAGGCTTACCAAAAAGAATCCGTATAACCCGAACCAAAATTAAATAAAAAGTTCAAAACACAATTAATCGTGTCAGGTGACCAACAACCCACCCCCGAAAAAATACTTCACCAACCTCCAAAAATATAATATCATTTCGCAAATATAATTTTTGATCACATGTACCTTTTTTTTCCACCCCCCCCCCCCAAACAAATTATTATTTCACCCAACCTCGACCCCCCACACCCAACTTTAAAAATTTATTGTTTCACTAACATAGTAGTACATTGTGTTACATGCCAGGTCGGGTTTTTTTTACTGGTTCGGGTATATACTCGACCCAACCCTAACACCATTATTTTGAACGGGGATTTTGAGGGTTCGTTTCAGTCGGGATTGACCCATTTGAAAGCCTAGATAGGTGAGGGAGATAGAGGACCACATGAGAGATAAATGTCTCCGCTTTGTTTATTGTCATAATAGAGAAGATCAATTAGTCAATAGTCTCCTATAGAAACCGAAATTTTCTCAAATGAGAATCATTTTCTAGAGATCATTGTTTTAGGCTTTATACTAGTGATTATATGAATCGTCCGTGAAAAGACTGGCATAATAAAAATATAAATGAAAAACCATAAAAAAATAAATAGTTTTTCATTTATCTTTTATTTTTTTATTTTTTTAATTAATTAAAAGATAAATGAAAAAACATAAAAAAGATCGCCGACCAGGTCTTCGATAACTATTGATTTTTTTATGGTTTTTCATTTATCTTTTTATTATGCCGCCTTTTCACTTGACGATTTATCTATATGATCACTTTGAGAACATAAGGCTACCTAGCTCTGGCCAATGATAAGATGCTTTTAGTAAATTTAAGCTCAAACCTACCCCAAGAATCCGTGAAAAGTTACTGTGTTTAAACAGTTCAGATAGGTCCTGCATTTGCCTGAGTATACAAAGTTAAGGAAAATTTGATATCTAGAACTAATGTTGGGCTAACGTGTAGCGCCCTGTTAATTTTTAATATAAAATACACGTGGATTCCGACAATGAATGCTATTTTCAAAAAGGGTAGCTAAATAAAATTTCAAGGACAACATAAATGTAGTCAAAATTGAGTGAACTTGAAAAGAATGAAAATCGCTTACAGCGGAAGTCTTAAAACCAACATGTCTTTGCACAAACCGCGCTTAAAAAAAACTGAAATAAATAAAGAATTAATGTTCAATCATAAGTGTACTGAATCAGCTTCAATCTTGATCCCCATCCACTCCAGCTTGTTCATCACCTGAGGTTCAATAGGGCAAGGGTGAGTACCTACTTGTACTCGCAAGCAAGCCAAACTAACATGTAATACATAGCACAGATATTCCTTACATTTGCATCATTCACAAGGTATAAAATCAATAAATCAAAAGAAGGCCATGGAGTACCAATTCGCTCTTTTACTTCTAGAATTCACTAGCTTAAACATTTGACTTGAGTTTCTTTTCTTTGTCATTCATTAAGATCATTCATTTGATTCAAGCTCTTTCCTTTTCTTTAGCTAGAATCACTTTAGCATTCTTTCTTTTAAGGTGCCTAGGTAAGCTTCGCCTCATATTGGTATACGTGCATGCTCACCGTAGCAATATGCGTAAAACGTCTCGACTCTCATGTGTATACTCACCATAGCAGTATACGTAAAATGCATCGGCTTTTGCCTCAGCTCTCTTGTGTATGCTCACCGTAGCAACATACGTAATACGCCTTGGCTCAATCATTAGGGTGTGTATCCAATAGAGACACCTAGGCATCCTTTCTTTCATTCTTTAGTCTTTACTTTTAGTCATTCATCCATTTAACTTTTGAGAAAGTATCTTACATTTTTCTTAATATTGAGGAACATACTAAATACAAGCTAGGAAGCTTGTATAGTCATTCCATTCTGTTTTTAAGCAAGCGTATTCGCTTCAATTAATTTCATATTTAATAGTTACAAAAAGAAGTAACTCAAACCATAATCTCAAAATTCAAGTATGCGAGCTAGTCTGCGTACATAATTGCTACTCAACAATAAGATGAGTTAAACTAAAGGACACACATGGACAACCAAGATTAACTAAACTAAGTAGTTAATTCATGACTCAGTTAACATCAATCTACTACTTGCTGCATACCCTGATAAAACAATAATCCTCTAACTGCATTTATTTTATAATTGTCGACTCCATCAAAAAGATTAGTACTACTAAAACAAAACATACTCCAAGGCAATCATGAAGAAGAAAACCAAAGGATTATCATCTACTTCCTAGTCCTTAATGGACTATCAGGTAATTGATCGTAGAACTTTTCAACTCAAGCACTAGAAGAATTGTCACCACAACCAATTACAATTAACTAGCAACCAACTAATAGTATAATGGAGAGCAGGCAAATAATAGCTTATGTACCAGAGAAACTAATTACTTTACCACAATAGCTCCAACACATTAACAATACAAACCCCATATACCTTATTTGAAACATAAAGTTACCAATCCTTCCCAGCACAATAACGATTACTAGGCAAAAATGACAACATCAAATCTATCATACTAAACTACACAGCAACGACTTCAGCAGATGGTCGTTTACCAGAAGCTCATAATCATTCCAAGACCATAATTAACACAAAATTAAGCCCTGACATGTGATTTCTAACATATATAACAACAAATTCTTAAAGCTTCACTTGCCTGGAAGAAGAAGAATCAAGGAAAGACATTAAGGATGGAGAATGATCTATTTTCTCGGTTTCTTCTTCAGCAGTAACCCTTCTTTTCTTCCCAGCTTCCAACGTTTTTTCTTCTCCAGTTTGTTGGAAAACTACTTTTCTTATTCAATTAGGTTTAGCTAAAAGAATGGGCCAGGTCTTAAAAGAGGAATTGGGCTTTTTAATT
Source organism: Plantago major (assembly GCA_026545765.1). Taxonomy (NCBI): domain Eukaryota; kingdom Viridiplantae; phylum Streptophyta; class Magnoliopsida; order Lamiales; family Plantaginaceae; genus Plantago; species Plantago major. The sequence goes on along the minus strand of JAIFAC010000250.1, from coordinate 109,642 downwards.
AGTTCTTTCTATACTTGGCACAGTTAGTCTAAAATCGCTTTAATTCGATTAATTAAAATCCAGGTCGTTACATAACGGTTCTCATTCCAGAGAAGTATTTCCTGCTCAGTTTCTATAGGAGACTATTGACTAATTCGATCTTCTCTATTATGACAATAAACAAGAGCGGAGACATTTATCTCTCATGTGGTCCTCTACCTCCCTCACCTATCTAGCTTTCAAACGGGTCCGCCCAACCCAAACGAACCCTCAAAATCCCTGCTCAAAATAATGATGTTGTCAAGTATATAACCAAGAAAAAAAACCGACCGCATGTAACACAATGTACTACTTGTTGGTCCAGATAACGCAAAGTAAAAGACTAGAGAGGGGGGTGAATAGTCTTTAAAACTTTTGTCGATAATAACTATTTCTCGATATTCAATAGATATCCGATACTTAGAATCAGAGGGAAGACTTAATAAAGATAAGTGCGTAAATGCTTAATATGTGTGTGTGTTGTCAAAAAAGTAAATACGTAAAGGTAAATAACACAAGAAGTATAGTGGTATCCGGTATGGCGAATCCTCCAACTAATCCACTTCGTCTATCGAGACCTAGAATTCACTAGAACAGATAATTGAGTTCTCCTTACAATAATCCTATTCTAAGATTCTTAAACAATCGGTTCCCAACCAAATGTTCCCCCGAGTTGTTCCCGGCTTTCACGTACCAAGTACTTCCTATACCGTAAACCTTCGAGTTATTCCTAGCTTCCCAAGCTAAGTACTTCCTATACTCAATAACCTTGAGTTATTCCTTAGTTTCCCAAATCAAGTACTTCCTATACTCCAAGAACCTTGGAGTTATTCCCGATTTTTCAAACTAAGTACTTCGCATCTACGCCAGCTTATGGTGTCGGTTTTGGTTCGAGTTGTCGATGAGCTTCTTAATAACTGCTCGCTTAATCGATAGCTCGTGAATCAAGTTACTTAATACACTTTACAACAGATGGTATCTTGTTCGATTTTATCGACCTAAGTCTTATGATATCTGCTCAAGAGAATGAATCTTTATAGTTGATCTTTGATTCAACTCCTTCACAGATAGATTTGCTTGTTTAGGATCAGGACACTTAGAACTTCAGTGTTTACTCAAGATCAAAAGCTTTGGTCGCAACAGAAAGCTTTGAGAGTAAGTAAGTTGCTTTGAGAGAGTAAGATGTTCAAATTCAGATGCGCTCAAGGTGTGTTCTCAAGCAGTCTAAGTGTTGATATTTATAGATGAATTTGAGTGCCGTTTGAATAGTATCCGTTAGTCTCAAATTCGAACTATCGATATATGTGTATAGTATCAGAAAGGTTTTGTCTTCTTCTCTAAGTCGCTGCTTTTATTCGCACATCTCCGTCTGCATTAAATGCATTGTACTATACTTTTGTCCAGAGTGTCAACGGAACTATGCTTTGTATCGTAGACTAGTGTTATCTGATTCTTTGCACGTCCTTATCTTCAATCTTCAGATACCACTTGTATTTATTGAAACAACTTTGTTTGCAATATATATTTCTTTTTCAGAAATGTGGTTAAAGCTCAAGGTATCTGAGAATAGATATCTATGGACACTTTCCTTGTTTTCAGATATGTCTCTTATTTCTCAGATATCTCTTATGACACAGTTTGTTTGAAACTATTCGTGTCTTCAAGATATCCGCTAAGATATCCGAACAATGTATTCAAGAATCCTGCGCTTTCTTCAAGTCTTCAATGTCGTTGAGCTTGTTCTGCTTGGATGTCTTCTTCTTGGTCTTCTTTTCATAAAATAAAAATTACATTTTGAGACCTAACATCCTATACAAGATTAGCTAGACTATCATACTTAGTGGGTTTCCTCTTTTACAATTTTCAAGTGAACCAAGAGTACTAATCACCTTTTTGAGACTAAGATAAGTCATCATGTTGCTGATCAAAACTAAACAGATATTCTTTACAAAATATCTAACAAAATTCCTAACAAATTTCTCAAGAAATTTCCCAACAAATTTCCCCCTTTTTGATCAGTCAACGATGACTATCTTCCCTATTACAAATCTGGATGAGTGAACAATCCAACACTTAATCTTTTCTTAAGATCTTCAAATTAATTTAATTAAGTGCAGAAAGTAGACATCAAATAAATCACAAGGTGTGATCTTTGCTGACAAGTTATCTTTTATAGAATACTATCTGAGAGTAAGTTCTTCAGATAAGTTACAACTAAAGATTACAGATAACTTTAATAGATGATACAGTTGAGCTCAGTCATCAAAAATACAAAAACTACATAGTAAATTAGGACAACAGGAGTAACCAAGCTCCAAGTAAACATCCTAAAGAACTAGTCTTCAAGTCTTCAATCTTCAAGTCTTCAACAGTATTTCTATGGATCAGTCTGCAAATTTTCTATCTCCAAACCTTTTGATGTCATCAGAATAGTCATAGAGGAGAGTTCTGACAAGCATCTCAGGTTCTCGAAAATCCATGCACTCTTTAGAGGTTTTGGTAGGATTTTTCTTGGCAAAATGCTTGACCCATAGGTACTTTCCCCACTTCCAGGCATGCTCTATTCTGATATCTGAAAGCTTGAAGTATTCATAGATAATCTTCAGATATCTGATGTCACCCTTGTATTGATCTTCAGTTAGATAGAACGACTCATAAGGTTCCACAGCGAGTCTTGGTCTTGTGCCTGCTCGTGATATTCGTAATTTTGTGCACATCATCCGCTTTCCATATGGACAATCATCGAGAGGTCCTTCTTCACGGCTTCAGCTTCTTGACAACTTCAAAATCCAACCATGCTTTGATGTGATTGGTGTTGATCAAGGTAGGTTTATCCTTTCTCCATGCCATGAGTTGTTTATGGATTGGTTCTGGAAATCTTGAATTTACCAAGAGATGCTTCAGTTCCAGAATCCAATAGCCATTCTTTTGATTGATGCACCTGTAGATAGAGGAATCATTGTCATACTTCACATACTCTATTTTGGCTTCTTCTGGCCTGAGTGGAAGTTGACTTTATCTTTGCTCACTTCTCACCGCTCCTTCTCCGCCTTGAATTCTCTTCGGGGTTGTTGTTTGAAGAACCACCACCGGATAGACTTGGTATTTCCAGAGGGTGTTTTAGCTATCGCTTTGCCTATGGGCCCTTAGGCTTTCAATTTTCATTTTTCGTGAAGAGGAGCTTCATCTTCATCGCTTCTCATCATCATCAAGATTAGATCTTGTGAGAGTTTTACGCCTTCTTCATCGCCTCGACTTGATTTGACCTTCTTCTTCTTCGTAAGATTCATCAATCCTCTAACTTGTCTTCTCCTTGGAGCCTTGGTACTCCTTGGAGGTTTCGTGCTATGGCCCTTGTTACCATTTTGGTTCCTTCAATGGGTTTCGGGAAGTGCCTACTATTTGCACAAATGCTCGCTTGAGGAGGGTTCATTGATTCCGAGTGGTGGTGGAAGATTTTCTTCTTCCTTTCCGCGAAATCTACCTGCAGATTTCTTCTTGTTTTCATCTCCTTCTTCCCATTCCCCGACTTCGAGGTCCATATTTGTACATTCTTTCCCTTAGTCATCGTCAATTACCTCATAAAGGAACTGAGAGAGTTGAAGTGCCCTTGTAGATAATTATAGGCAGAATCAACTTCAAGTTCGGCTTGAGCTCTCGATTTTGCTTGATAAGTCCGCTGTCCTTATCAAGGAGCTCCGCCAACGGGCCTAGGATGGCATCCGCTTCCAAAGTGTAACTCGCCTCTTGAAAAGCTTTTTCACTAAAGACGATCATCGCCCTTATCATTCCCAGATATTTCGAGCAATGACTATGCTAGTGGTTCTCGAGTGATGAGCTCAAGAACTTCCTCATTTCAGGGACGAGGCAATTACTTCCTTGTTCCGTGAAGACATCTCCTTTTTAAGTCAGGTCAAGATTGACACTGCTCATGTATTCATGGAGTGGACGCTGACGCTTTTGAATATTGTAGAGCAATCACTTTTTTCAAGTGAGAAACCGCTAAATGTTCATTGCCGTGTTCGCCAAAGTCTTGTCTTCTTCATCATCCGAGTAATCACCCAAAGCTGATCTTCATCCTCTCGACATTTTCATCGATTGTATCGAGTCCAAAGAATCATCTCGTAGATTGGTTTCTTTCCTTTCGGGAGGAGGATAGTACTTCTTTTGAAGATGATGCACTTAGCATCATGCTTCGACTTCGTGATACTTCTTCAAGATCGAGTTCTTTGGTGATCTCGCACAAGATCCCGTAGCTCTTTAACCTCGAGTAAGCAATCATTTCTTCTAAGTATAGATCTTGTAGTTGATCAATCTTATCTCGGATTTAGCTATTTGATCTTCCAGCTTGAAGATGGAGCCGTTGTTCTTCTTCCAACAGCTTGTCCGAGTTGAGCACTTCCGCTCGAGTGTTTAAGATTTTCCGATTAGTTTCTTCGTAAAGCTCAACTACTTGTTCAAGAGTAATCGCGTGTTGTTAGAAGATGGATGAGTAGATTTCGAGGTGATGAAGACGGAGATTTCGGGAAGTCTTCTCGCTTGCTTTTCAAAGAATTGAGGCATTGTTTCTCCGTGAAATTCCTCCGTCCTCGTGCAAGCATCATCATCATCCTTTTTGTCATTATCATCCTTTTGGTGATGGTCAGTGGGAGGTTCATCAAAGTAATTTTCATTCATTTCTTCCTCCTCATCATCTTCAGATACAAGATTGATCACTTCCGGGATAGTGATCTTCTGCCCATTAACTTCTTCTTGTTCAGAAGGTATAAATTGCGTAGTTCGGGGTGATCGGCTTGAATGCCATCTGTAATCTTGTCTGACCATCTGCCTGTTCAAAGGCATGTATCAAACTATGCGCCACTTCTTTGGAGAAATCCTTATGCAATAAGGTCGCAACTGTGTACTGTTCGATAGGGAACATTGCATGGATGTAAGTCTCCAAGTCAAGAGCTCGTGCTCGTCTGATTGGTTGATCTGTGATTCTCAATATTTCAGAGAGATCAGAGCACCTTAACTTCTTCCATTTCTTGAAGCATTGAATATGCTTTGGCAGGGTGTGAGCTTTGAAGAAGTGAAGTAGGTCCTCGTCTCTTCAATGGGAACCCGCTTTGCATCTGCTTGAGCTCGAAAGAAAGAGTTTTGAGTGAGCTTCAAAACTTTTGTAGATATCCGAGTAGAAGTGTAGTTTAGTTTCGTGTTACCCGAGTACTTCAGGCTCAGAGACTTGTTCTACTGAGACAATTGGTGTCTCAGATATCTTGTTGTGAGGTTGAGACTTGGAAGTCTGGTTCTCAGCAACCTTTCTTTCTCGAACCTGAGAGGAATACAATACTTAGGAAATAGTTTGAAAGAATCTATGCATAAATATGCTTTTAATGAATTCTGATTTGTGCTACTTACTTCCACAAAAGGAAGCTCAGATTCATTTTTCTCAGAAGCTTGTGCAGTTTCTAGTGTTCTTTCGAGTGATGTTGCCTTGGGGGCTTCATCAATTTCCATTGATGCAGGGGAAGTCGCAACTTTATCCCCTAGCATTTCTACTTCTGAAATAGCCTGTAAGTAGAAAGTATTGAATATTAGAAGAGATAAAAGATATCCCAAGATGAAGAATACTTGTAACTTGATTGTCATATACCTTCATGTTAGAAGGCCCAGTGATGTGTTCTTCAGAAACCTTGTTGGTCTCTGGGTTTGTCTCTGGCATTTCTGCCTTATCTTCTTCCATCTCAGTTGGAGCCTGTTAGAAACATTTTTAAACATGAATGAGCACATTAACATTTTTACTGAAAAATTAGTTCTCTTTAAGAATCATTTACCTGTGGCACAGGCTCAGATTTCTCAAGAGTTGAGGTTGAAGGGACCTCTTTTTCAAGATCTCGAGGCAAGCTTCTCGCCTTCCTCTTGTTTCGCTTTTAACTCAAATTGTGAATAAAGAAATTCTTATGAGGTAACAAGATTTATAAGTATAAAATTTTTCACAAGGTAAGAGTTAAACTACCATTTACCCGAGTAGTTTCAGTCGATTGGTCTCGAACTTGTGACCTTTCTATACATTGGTCGCCTTGTCCCAAAGGCGCTTTTGTTTGAAGTTTCGTACTTCACACCTTTCCGAGTATGCAACTCTGTTTCCCGGTTGATCATTCGAGTAGATGTCTCGCTTGATCCTTTCAATGAGTTGGGGAACCCGCCATTTGCAGGATTTTCTTCAAGATTCGTATTGCCGGTAATTCAAAATGGAGTTCATTTACCATTTCATCAACCACTTGTGGTCATGGTTGTTGTGTTTGTGGTTGTTGTGGTTGTCCGGAAGCGTAAGATTGATCAAGAGAATGTTCTTCCGATTTTTAGATGTGGCATTTCCATCAAGATTCCGCCAAACTAAAATACCACTCATCGTATTTTTTGAAGTTGTGCAAGAGAGACTTTCCTCGATGATGTGTTTGCACCAACAACCTTTGCTATAGTTTCAAAGAACTCGTGGTGTAGGTTCTTCTTCGATACCTTATCACCGCCATTTTTTCAAGAACCTTAGCCCTCTTTGTTCTTTCTAGGAATTGAGAGATGACTAGTTCATCATCTTCATCGTCAGAGCTCTCATCAGCATTGGGAACTGATTGGTCCATTATTCCTGCAGTTTCTGCAGATGGGGCTTGGTGCTTTTCACCACTTTTGGCAGCATTTATGAGTTCATCTGCCATGCTTGTAGATAACTGAGAATTGACAACCTCTTTGGGTGTGTCTTCTAATTTGCCAGCAGACTTCTTTCTTGAAGTTCTGGTCTTCTTGGTCGCAACCTTTTCTTCAGATATCTTTTCAGACTTTCGCTTAGACCTTTCCGAGACCCAAGAACCTTTTTCATCGATTTGTATACTCATATTTGTAGAGTAGGTTATCGCTATTATTTCAAATTGCCTCTCCGAGCTCAATGCCAAGCTTTTCCAAAAGTAGCATATCTTCGCACTATAACCCATCGTGGCCTTCCGCCTAGTCCTTTGACAATTTTAGGCTCAAGCCTTGAATCTTCTTCACAAACTTCGTAGGCGATTTTCCCAGCTTAAAAGGGTTTTCCACCTTTTGTCTTGTTGATTCGTAAAGAACATCATCATCCACTGCTTCGCTTATCCGGTCAAGACCTCCTTGTAGACCATCAAAGCATCGTGAAGAATGCACGCCAAGACATCCCAAAGGAACCATTAGATGTCCGTTCGGATGTCAGAAGCTTGAACTCAAGGTGTATCTGATTTTCAAGATCACACACGCCATCAGAAAGTTCTTTAACACCTTCAAGGAGTTCTCATCCTTGGTGTTTATTTCAAAATCCTTTCCAAGATTTTGAAACTTAAACAACTTACGTAAGTTGTTAAGTCCGTATGATTTCCTTTCCTTGGATCGAGGTTTTGATAGACACTATTTCAAAGGTTCGTAAACACAGAAATAATCTCGAGTTGTTGTAAAATTCCAACACATCGAGTGATGAAATTCCACTTGGGCGAGCAGATAGAAAACCCTTGATTTGTGCCTTTTCAAGCATGTCAAGAATCAATTTTCATCAGTTTGGTTCTCTATTGCAAGAGAGGTATTCTCAACCATGGCACCACCCCAAATCATTCTCGTGACTTGAAGTCCAATGGTCGATTAAAACTCATACCAATGGTTATTTACAATAACCAACTCGTGCTTGCTTTTCAAAGAAGCATCAATGAGGTTTGGGATTTCTGTGTTGAAGAGTTCTTGGAGGCCATCTCTTTATATAGTGTAGGGATTTGAAATTGGTGTTTGAAAGAGATTTGATTCAGTGATTCTTTTCAGAAAAACTTAATCTTGATTTGCAGAGATTGTAGAGGGTTTGCAGAGAATCAAGAGAAGGATTTGCTATTTTTGTGCAAGATGAATTTTCGGATTAGGCAAAAGTGATTTCATTTGCCAAACTCCTATATATATAGCAGTTGAATCCCAATGCATAAATACATACAAATTGATTTTGTGTACGATTCTGATTTGCAAACAAAGCGTGAGCAAAAGCTAGTTCGGCATTAAATGCTTAGTGGGCCATGTCTCAATTTCAATTACCCACTATTTCATCGTGGAATTAATTTCCATCAGATGTATCAATCGCTAACTTCATCAAGGGTTACCATTGCTTTTTCAAAGAATGATCACAATCAACAAGTGTAATTGTGCCCATTTAATGAATTTTGGCACTTGCTATCAAACACAATTGTATGAACAAGGACACTGCTCAGATCGAATCATTTTATACTTAGATTTTTCCAAGTTTTTCATCAAGATAGAAATAATGCGAGTTTCAAGAGAGTACGATCGCAGATAGTTATACTATTCTCTTTGTGTTTCCTGCTTATAGAGTGATTCGATATCCGAAGTTTCCGCCTCGTAGATCTTAAGCTATCCTTTGCTCTTTAGCCTTTTGACTTCTCGGATACCTGCGCCTGCATTTCTCTTTCTCTCGGATACCCATTCCAGATACCTCTTCTCCGGATGCCTGCTCCAGATACCTCTTCTCCGGATGCCTGCTCCGTATACCGAACTCTTTCAGCTCATCAGTAGTTCCATTAGTCCAAGACTATGTCTTAAGGCTAAGAATCTACTTTCTTGTAGTGGCTTAGTGAAGATATCGCAAATTGGTCTCCAAAGTACAATCTTGAGTATCTCTATATTGTCCTTTTCAACATGGTCTCGGCGAAGTCCGCCTAACATCAATGTGCTTTGTTCTGGCATGAAATTTAGGATTCTGTGTAATCGCAATAGCACTTGTGTTGTCACAAAAAATGGGAGTTTTCTTCTCATCGAGTCCATAGTCTTTAAGTTGTTGTTGTATCCATAGAATTTGTGTTGCACAACAACCAAAGAATATATTCAGCCTGTGGTAGAAGTTGCAATCGAGTTTTGCTTCTTGCTAAACCATGAGATAAGTCTAGTCTTAAACCGCAAGTTCCCGAGGTGCTTTTCCTATCAAGTAGTGATCCAAAGATAATCGCCATTCGAGTACCCAATAAACTCAATCCACTTTCTTTAGGATACCACAATCCTACATCTATCGCACTTTACATACCTTAATATTTTCATAGCAATGTTGTAGTGTGTTTGCATCGATTTGTCTCAAATCTAGCACATACTCCAACGGCATATTGAATATCGTGTCTATCATAGTGAGGTAAAGTAGTGAACCTATCAATTTCCTATACTTATGTTCTTCAACACTCTTGTCCGATTCAAGATAGGTCATTTTGGTTCCAATGCTCATAGGTATCTTAGCATTCTTTCGTAAGGCTTAAGATTGAATTTTGTGAGCATATCTTTCGCATACTTTGTTCGACTAATGAATATTCCATCATCGAGTTGCTTGACTTGCAATCCTAGGAAATAATTCAATTCTCCCATCATGCTCATCTCAAACTTGTTTTTCATGAGATTTGCAAAGTCATCACAAAGTTGTTTGTCCTTAGATCCAAATATAATGTCATCAACATATACTTGAACTAAGAGTAGTTTCCGTCATGATTTAAGGTAAATAAAGTTTTATCAACTTCACCTTTCTTGAAACCACTTTCCGTAAGGTACTTGGCCAAAGTGTCATACCATGCTCGAGCCTGTTTCACCCATACAGTAGCTTCGTAGTTTATAGACCATTCTACTTTCTCGAGGAAACTTCAAAGCCGTGGTTGCTCAACATAAACTTCTTCCGCAAGTTCACCGCTTAAGAATGCACTTTGACATCCATCCGATAAACTTTGAAATCTTTATGTCAAAGGCTAGAAAGAGTCTTATTGCATCCAATCCGCAACCGTGCACATGACTCACAAAATCTAAGCCTTCGGCCCGAGTAAATCCTCGGCAACCAATCTTGCTTTGTTTCGGTTATTTCACCAGATTCATTCATCTTGTTTCAAAACCCATTTAGTTCAAATCACGATATTCCTTCTATAAATGGAACTAGTTTCCACTTTGTTTCTCTCAAATTGATCCAATTCTTCGCATTGCAGAGATCCACTTGGTCTCCTAGTGCATCTTATATTTTTAGTTCAACATTCGAGATGAAACATCCAAAGAGAGAGTTAGTAGTTTCATTATTGCTTCCTAGTCCTAACACCTCGATTAATCGGTCCAATTATATCCTTTGTAGGATGATCTTTATCCATCTCATCATAGGTTTAGTGCTAGTAGGATCAATATCCAAGTGATCCGAATGTGAATCACTAAGATTTTGATTTGATACTTTTTCAAGATTCGAGATATCCACATATGGGAAATGTCATGGATATCGACACTTTTTCAAAGTTAGAGATATCCGGAACATGCATTTCAAAGATTCTTATTTTCAGATACCTCTTCATGATGAAGGTTCTCAAGAACTGCTCCATTTCTCGAAAACTCATAGGAAATTCCTCATCATGTCTCGTGAGTCATCTTGTTGTTACTAGGCTTTTCAAGCTTTTCACGCCGAGTCATCCTCATTTTCCATAATGATGTTTCTCCTTTCTGAGGATTCTTCTTTAGAATCCCTCAGTAATAGTTCTTTGAACTTTTCTGAGAGTTCATCAATAGGAGGTGTTTTCTTATTTCCTTCATAGAATACAACATGAATTGATTCTTCAATTTTCTTTGTTCTTTGTTGTAAACTCAGAGGCTTTCATTGCTTGTGGAATAGCCAAGAAAACACCTTCATCTGCCTTTGGTTGAAATGTTCTCAGATAATCTTTCCCATTGTTTAGAACAAAACATCTACAACCAAATACTCTAAGATGTTTGATATTAGGGGGTCTACCAACCAAGATTTCATAGGGGGTCTTGTCATGGTGTTTTTATCAAACATCCTGCTCGAGTGTAGCAGTCGTGTTACAGCCTTCAACCCAATAAATTTCACTTATCTCAAAGGTCGCCTATCATTGTCCTTGCGCCTTCTTTAAGGTTCTGCTTTTCCTTTCTCGCAACACAATTTTGTTGAGGTGTTCTTACAGGAAAGTTGGTGTTGTATACCTTGGTACAAACTCCTTTATGTAATCGGTTGACAAACTCAAGATCATGGTCTGCTCGATTGCAGATACTTTGTCATTTTTCATGACTTCAAGCTTTTTCAAAGAAGTTTGGTATCTCCACCGCATCGATTTGTTTCGTAAAGACAACCCAAGTGAATCTTGAGAAGTCATCTACAACAACGCATTATACTTCTTTCCGCATAACTAGTTACGTATGATTCAAAAGATCCATTTGTAAAAGTTGCGTAGGGTCTAACACTAGAGTGTCCGATTGGACTTGAAAGAGATCTTAGATTGTTTCCCATCCGACAGCGTAATGTATACCATCCTTTCTGAAAGATGTTCTGGGAAGGCCAACTACTAACTCTTTCTTGGCAAGTTTATTCAGAGTTTTGAAGTTCAAGTGACTCATTCTTTTGTGCCATAACCATTGCTCTTCTATGTGACCAGATTGACTCACCATGAGACATTCTTCAGTTGGCAGATGCCCAATCGGCAACATAAAGACTGCCTTTCCGCCGACCAACTAAGACTGTGTGCTTGGACTCATTGTCAATTAGTTTGCGATTCGGCTTTGAATTTTATAGTAAACCCTTGTCGCAAACCGTCATGCTAAATAGATTATATTTCAAATCCTTAACATGTAATACGCCGCTGATTGTTAAAGTCCCCAATTTGACGCCAAATCCCGAGAGGGATTTAATTCTCCTCCAAAGAACTGATATCCGGTCCCGTGTTGCAAGCTTTGTAATCAACCAGATTTGCTTTGTCTCTCATGTGCTTTCCGATCCACTATCAAATAGCCATTGTGCTTGTCCAGAGGCATTCTCGCACACAGAAACAGATGTGAGATTAGGTTCTCATATCTTTGATGGAACCGCTTAATTAAAAGTTCTTCCAAAGATTTAATCCATTTTTGAATGAATTTCTTTGAAATATGCTTTTGTCTGACAGGAACGTAAGGAGGAATTCTTTTTGAATGAATGTTATCATTAGTAAGAATTATTTTCTTCCTTGGTGTGTTCCTAGGTGCTCCATATGATGCTTTCAGATACATGTCAGGTTTCTGAGTTTGCTTTTCAGCAAACTTAGCCTTTCTTGCCAGATTTCTTCTAGCCCTGGCATTCAGATTTTCAGTGGCTTGATTTAATTTCCACTTCTGATAATTGCTTCGAGCAATTCTAGCTTTCAGCCATCGTTCTTGCTCCTGCTTGTACTCATGAGCAAGTTGTTTTCCATGCCTTTGTAGCTAATACCGTTTCGAGCACTTGAAGCTATCTGAGATCTTTTCTCAGCAGCTTTGCTAGTCTCTGGTTGGTCCAATTTCTTTCCAGAAAAAGTGACATGGGAGAATTTGCCAGCTCCTGCAATTTTACCTTTTTGAGAGACATAGCACTGTGGGGTTTACACTTTTCAGTGTTGTGTTTCTTTTCAGAGACGTGCCCAACAGTTTTGTTTTTGACTTGTTTTTCCCACAAAGGTTTAGTCGCAACTGCCTTTCCTTTGTCAACAATCTTTGCCTTCTCACCGATGTTATGGATTGCATGGGAACTGTCTTGATGAGTACTTACAAATGTTCTTCTCTCCTTACTCTTATTCAGAGTGATAGAACAATCTGCCTGTGTATTCAGCCCAAGTCCTTTCTTTTCTGAAGGATCTCTTAAGTAAGATTGTACTTCAGTAAGAGTGTCACTAGCTTTGGCATAAGATTGAAAAGATAATTCTTTCTTCTTGAGTTCCTTGTTCTCAGAAAGAAGATCTTCATAATTCTTTCGTAATTCAGCCATTGCTTCTTTATGTGACTTTTCGCCCTCAGATATCCGAGCTTTGAGAAATGCATTTTCAAAGATCCTTTCTCTCGCATTCTTTAACTAATTGAGAATTTTCCTTTTCAATGTAATTCTTTTCTTCTTCAAGGTTTTCGCTCTAGCTCGGATCATTAGAAATTCTCTTCATAGATGTCAAGTTCTTTCTTGAGATTTTCTAGATTTTTATTTCCTCTTCATCACTTTCATAAGTGTAGCAAGAAGTATGTGTTACCTCATCACCATAAGACAAGTTTTCTATGTTGAGATGTCCGTCCACAATTTCAAAGAACTCCACACATTTCATTCTTCTTGAGGTCAAGTCGATTATATCATGAGTAACTCCACATAATTCGTGATGGTAAGGTTGAGTCATCCGAATTGTCATCTTCGTAACTGCCTCAACGCCTAGAGCATCCATTGAATTTGGATTTTCTTTCTTTCTTCGCTTAACAAAGCTCGCTTCTTCAAGATTCTTCTATCTTTCTTGTCACCGCCCTTAGTTTGTTGAGGCGTGACAATCCTTCTTGAAGTGGCTGTTTCACAATAGAAACATATATCGCTTCCAATTTCGCTTCCTCAAGATGATGCTTTCTCGAAATGGGTTGTTCAAATGAGCTTTGCATATTTTTGTATCGGTGATAGTTTGAGCTCAGATGCTTTTTCACTTCTCTTCGCTTTTCTTCTCTCAATTTCTCGATCGACAAATTTTCTCATTTGCTTTGCAAAGAGCATCCTCCTCCTCCTTGCTTTTCTTCTTTCGTAAGTTCCTCGAGTAACTAGAGCAACATTCGCAACTTTTCGCTTGTTTGTTCTCTCCGAGTTGTCTCATAATCAACCGTAGTAAGATGAGAGAAAAGTTCCATCGAGTGATATTCGCATACCTCGTTAAAATAAAAGAATTTAGTGTGCTCCCAGTGGTTAAGACTTCGACAATAGTCTTAATCTTGTCCGACCGGGAGTATCTGCTGCTTTCCCAAGTGTCGCCATATCACTCATGAGAGTGGTAAACCAAATCAAGTTCTTCCAGTTTCGGGACCTTGTTTGAAATTTTGAAATTTCAACTTTAGAACTTCGAACTTGTTTTCCTCGGTTTTCTGCCCGCACAGATTTCTTCAAACAATTGCTGTGCAATCTCGCTGCTTTAACGCTCTACGCTTTAATCAGATGTGCTCGTGTCGATCCGATGATGATGTTACGAGCTTGACCATCCAGACGATTCCTCTGCATCTTCCGATGTCCAGTAGTTCTTCGCGCTTTGGTTCAGAAATAACTCGACCAAGAGATCTTCCACTAGTCGACGATCTGCTTGTGAAGATCCTTCGCTTGATCTCGCCTCTTCCACTAAACCTCCATGACTTGCTTAAGTTGTTGAATGACTATCGGGCCATTCTTTATTACTTCGATCATCTCATCACTTATGGCTTCAAGGTGGAGCATCATGTTATTTTTCCATTTCTCGTAGTTCTCCGGTTTGAGAACGGGTGCACCTCAGAGACATACCGCACACTTAACACACAAATTAAATAGTCCTCAATAGTGGACAAAGTTCCTTCACCTATCTGGGGATCTAGGTTCAGCAAGGTCGGTGAACCTCCCGCCTCGATACCACTTGTTGGTCCAGATAACGCAAAGTAAAAGACGGGGGTGAATAGTCTTTTAAAACTTTTGTCGATAATAACTATTTCTCGAGATATCAATAGATATCCGATACTTAGAATCGTAGTCGAAGACTTAATAAAGATAAGTGCGTAAAGCTTAATATGTGTGTGTGTCGAAAAGTAAATATAGAAAGGTAAATAACACGTTAAGTATAGTGGTATCCGGAGGTGGCGAATCCTCCAACTAATCCACTTCGTCTATCGAGAGACCTAGAATTCACTAACAGATAATTGAGTTCTCCTTACAATAATCCTATTCTAAGATTCTTAAACAATTGGTTCCCAACCAAATGTTCCCCCGAGTTGTTCCCGGCTTTCACGTACCAAGTACTTCCTATACTCGTAAACCTTTGAGTTATTCCTAGCTTCCCAAGCTAAGTACTTCCTATACTCAATAACCTTGAGTTATTCCTTAGTTTCCCAAATCAAGTACTTCCTATACTGCAACCTTGAGTTATTCCCCGATTTTTCAAACTAAGTACTTCGTACTCCACGCCAGCTTATGGTGTTGGTTTTGGTTCGAGTTGTCGATGAGCTTCTTAATAACTTTCGCTTAATCGATAGCTCGTGAATCAAGTTACTTAATACACTTTACAACAGATATGGTATCTTGTTCGATTTTATCGACCTGTCTTATGATATCTGCTCAAGAGAATGAATCTCGATAGTTGATCTTTGATTCAACTCCTTCACGTATAGCTTTGCTTGTTTAGGATCAGGACACTTAGAACTTCAGTGTTTACTCAAGATCAAAAGCTTTGGTCGCAACAGAACGCTTTGAGAGTAAGTAAGTTGCTTTGAGAGAGTAAGATGTTCAGCGTTTGTATGCAGTTCAAGGTGTGTTCTCAAGCAATCTAAGTGTTGATATTTATAGATGAATTTGAGTGCCGTTTGAATAGTATCCGTTAGTCTCAAATTCGAACTATCGATATCTGTGTATAGTACTGTAGCAGGTTTTGTCTTCTTCTCGCCGTTGCTTTTTATTCGCATATCTCCGTGCATTAAATGCATTGTACTATACTTTTATCCTGTAGTGTCAACGGAACTATGCTTTGTATCAGAGACTAGTGTTATCTGATTCTTTGCACGTCCTTATCTTCAATCTTCAGATACCACTTGTATTTATTGAAACAACTTTGTTTGTAATATATATTTCTTTTTCAGAAATGTGGTTAAAGCTCAAGGTATCTGAGAATAGATATCTGTGGACACTTTCCTTGTTTTCAGATATGTCTCTTATTTCTCAGATATCTCTTGTGACACAGTTTGTTTGAAACTATTCGTGTCTTCAAGATATCTGGCTAAGATATCTGAACAATGATTCAAGAATCTTGTGCTTTTCTTCAAGTCTTCAATGTCGTTGAGCTTGTTCTGCTTGGATGTCTTCTTCTTGGTCTTCTCTTCATAAAATAAAAATTACATTTTGAGACCTAACATCCTATACAAGATTATCTAGACTATCATACTTAGTGGGTTTCCTCTTTTACAATGTTCAAGTGAACCAAGAGTACTAATCACCTTTCTGAGACTAAGATAAGTCATCATGTTGCTGATCAAAACTAAACAGATATTCTTTACAAAATATCTAACAAAATTCCTAACAAATTTCTCAAGAAATTTCCCAACAAATTTTCCAACACTACTATGTTAGTGAAACAATAAATTTTTAAAGTCAGTGGGGGTTGAGGTTGAAATAATAATTTGTCAAAGGTTGGAAAAAAAACGGTACATGTGAAAAATTATATTTGTGAAATGATATTATCTTTTTGGAGGTTGGTGAAGTATTTTTCGGGGGTGGGTTGTTGATCACCTGACACGATTAATTGTGTTTTGCACTTTTTATTTAATTTTGGTTCGGGTTATACGGTTTCTTTTTTGTAAACCTGTACCCATTAAGAATAAATGTGTACACGTCAGGACAAGGTATCTATCAGGTTTCAACACGCCGAATTTTAAACATGTTCGGATTAGTTTGGACGAGAGTAAAACAAATTATACAACAACCAATGTGGTGTATAAAAGTGATTGGTAAATTATGAATTAATATGATGCATTATACATGTTCTTACGAAAAATTATGAGTACATATTATTACTTCAAACAGTGTTCACTACTAATACTTCTTTCAATTTTCAGGTATGTATGAAATGCTGAAACATGAATCCTACACATTGTAAACTTGATTAGAACGTTTGGCCCGCAACTTTAATTGACCGGATTTTAACAGAGTTTGAACATATGAATAGTAACTAAATTTTAATTGAATTGTGAAACAAAATTTATATGGGATTGAGTTAAAATTTCATAGAGTTGTTATACAAGGCGTGTAAAAATGAAGTGATATGTGTAAGATGTTTTAAGATACATGATTGGTTAAGGTTGTTATAATAGATGGAAAAATAAAGAGAGATAAAAAGAGTAGGTATAAAGAGAAATTTTAATTGAGTTGTAAATAGTAGTAGGTGGATTAAAAACGAGTATTGTTCCAATTCGATTAAAATCACTGGAAAAACATAATACAAAGGCTAATTCAATTAAAACCGAATAAGAATTATATCTCAAACATTTTGGCTGTCTTTGTAAAATATCAACGTTTGGGGGAGTTGATATGTTACACTTAAATATGTTATTAAGTTTGTGAATTAATGATTTTTCTTGGGGGGTTATGGGACATGGTGTGGACCAAAAAAAAATACATATGTACATGTGATTAATTATGTTTGTAAAATGATATTATCATTTTGGGGTCCGGGATCACTCAATTCGATTAATCACAGACACAATTTTTTGTATCAATTTGGTTCGGGTTAGATGGGTTCATTTTTTTATACCCGTACCCGTTAAACAGGTTAGGGCCGGGTTGGACCCTACCCGTTTTAAAAGCATGCCCTTATTCATCCATAATCAGTTAATGTTGTTCTATAATTAAGTTTCCAGAAGGAAGAGACTTAAAATATTGATATATGATAATGAGAAAAATAGTTGTATAAATAGACGATAATGTTCAGCAAATTGTGAGGTAATATTATCTGTTATAATAGGTACATTTCATTTTTTACAATAGTATTTCTTTCAAATTTTTTCGGTAAGTATCAAATGTTGAATCATGAATCCCTACATATTGTAAATTGTACTATATATTGTAAGACATGAACGTTATTGAAAGAGTTATAGACGACATATGCGACAGTTTATTTCTACTCCCCCCGTCGTGTATTGACGGGCCATTTACTAGTCTTTTTATTATGACAGTCTTTTCACGGACGATTCATATGATTACTTTGAGAACATAAGGCTACCTAGCCTGGCTACCGCATAAGATGTTTTTAGTAAATTTAAGCTCAAACCTACCCCAAGAATCCAGAAAAAGTTACAGGTCTAAACAGGTCTGGATAGGGTCCCAGACGGGTTTGAGTATAATCTAGGTTAAGGCAAATTTTATATCTAGAACTAATGTTTGGCTAACGGTTCTCATTGCAGAGAAGAATTTCCCGCTCAGTTTCTATAGGAGACTATTGACTAATTCGATCTTCTCTATTATAACAATAAACAAGAGCGGGAGACATTTATCTCTCACGTGGTCCTCTACCTCCCCTCACCTATCTAGGCTTTCAAATAGGTCCGTCCAACCTGAAACGAACCCTCAAAATCCCCGTTCAAAATAATGGTGTTCGGGTCGGGTCAAGTATATACCCGAACCAGTAAAAAAACCCGACCTGGCCTATAACACAATGTACTACTACGTAAGTGAAACAATAACTTTTTAAAGTTGGGTGTCGGGGGTCGAATTGGGTGAAATAGTAATTTGTTGGGGCCGGGGGGGGGGGGGAGGGTAATGTGCTCAAATTAATATTTAGAAAACAAGTAGAAAGCAGTTGTTGTAGACAGACAATTCTAACCATAGAATCATTCGCTAAGGAACCAATTAAGCTACCAAGCAGCTGAACGCAAACAGTCACTTGTGAAAACAGTTTGATTTGTTTGGTTTTGATTACTTCTAGTAACTAGAAAATAGTAAAGCAAATAAATGGTTTTTTGACAGAGAGAGAAGAGAACACAGCAGTTATGATCGATTAATGCTAATTCGCTCTAAGGAAATCGTTCATACTTGTCACATGGTCGGTGTACATAAATCAATCAATCCAATTCAACCAATCATTGTTTGAGAGTTTTGAACTAGAGAAATCGTGGGTCGTCAATCCACAATCCTTAACCGAAAATGATTTTGAGAATCTAGAACTAGCTTATTGGATTGAAGGTTTTTACGAAGATTTTTAACTAGACGAACCTATATGAACGAATCCTAACCCTAGAAATGAATACGCAGAACCGTCACATAACTACCGTGCTCGGAGTGGTTTAGCTACTCATGGTAGAAGCAAAGATCAAAGACTTCAAGGTATTGAATATTGTAAACATAGACATGTTGATAATCGCATGCAAGATCGTACAATTCGATAAGCAATAACAAACACGAATTGAGATAAACAATAGATAATTATCAGATATTACCAGAATTGACATCGATGATTCAACAAGTGAAAACCAAGCTCCAGGACTGTAACAATGTCAAAGTATGAGTATTTGAGATTTTCTAAGAACTAGGTTAAAAGAGAGTACCAGGGAAAAATCCCAAGTCCCAGCTAATAAGGAAAACAAAAGGAAACAATCATGATCTCGCCAAAATGACTAATTTCCTCGCCATGACAAGCTCCAACAATCAAACAGTGAAGCTTTATAAATCTCACCAAGGAGCTAAACCTGGCCACAAGTAGCCTCGATCCAGCAAAAAGTGGTAGCCTCGTAAAATCTCGCCGCGGCGAGCCTAGGCGACTTTGTTTTCTCCATTTGAGCTCAAAAACCTGAATTCCTACAAAACAAAACCAAAACACCAAAGCATAAAATTGTACAAAAATCACTATAAAACTAAGAACAAAGACTAACAAAGACCGCTAAAAAGGACTAAATGAGACTCTAAATTATCGTCTCATCAAACTCCCCAAACCGATCCTTTGCTCATCCTCGAGCAAACACACAAACTAAAGACAAACTAGACTCTAGAAAAAGAGAAACAAGAAACACACAAATGAGTCAGACTTCCAAGTGACCGAACTCTGTCATTGCAAGCATTAAGTTCACAAGATGCAAAGGGTTTGCACTCAACTAACCTTGACAGAATAGTGCACAAAAAATCAAGCAAGACAGTTTCTCAGGTAAATAGCATTTAAGTCTAACTCTTCACTCCCTCACAAGGAATCCTACGCAACTCTCTCTCATACTCTGGAAGTGTCCAGTGGGTAATCACTCAAGAAATGGCAAGAGAAAGGGAAGGTGACTTTCGTCACAAAGGTGCCTCAAATATTGCATGTAATGTACTCAACAGTTAAATCTGAAGGGACTTTTCCTTGCGCGCAGCAGCTTGTCAGAGCATACAACCAAGCTTCCATATCACCACATTTCTGCATACTATAAATTATATGCTAATCAATTTGGCCACTATGGACTCTTTTAGTCTCAATTTTTTGGTAGTGTCTGTTTTACCGAAGTCCGCACTTTTGTGCGTGTGAGTTTGGTATACGTGCCATCAACCCTCATGTTCATATGGATTTTTAGGGCCATGCCGATATATAGGTAGTATTTGAAACACGCCCAACACGACTACGGTGATGACAAGCAAAACTGATACACTCCGAGATGAATCAACTAATCAGGGGAAGCAGTACAGATTACAAGTATAAATATGCATATTGACACAGCAGAATTCTTCTCCCCAAACCGGTTCTTTGTAATGCACTGGCTTTGATAAAACAGATCATAAAGAGCATGTCGTGCGTCATACTTAACTTAATAGAGTACACATGAGCATGAAGAGGCACTAACAAGGGAGTTTGCACTTCCCGAAAGAATCACAAAGGCACCGGTACAATATTTTTCCATTGGCTTAAGGTTTCTCACCGGCTTTTGGATTAAAGAGTTAAACAGACTTACTATTTACGAGAGAAACAAACTTACGGGATTTTAAATCCACTACGCCACCTTAGTTAAATATCATGCAAAACGTAAGCAGCTAGCAAATTTAACAATCCCAATGGAAGCTTTCATGATTTGGAAGAACGACTCATGAAAAACTCCAGAAGGGAAAAGAAGAAAAGAAAAAACGACCAAAACATACAGAAAGTAAAGGACGAAAGACTCTAGTGACTCAGGTAATAGAGGAAGCACAGACAAAAGACACTAGAGAGCACGTTCCCCCTCCCCAAACCTAAACTCAACCATGTCCTCAAGCGTAGAGTGAAAAAGAAAAGAGAATGGGAGCTATAGTGACTTGACTGCAGGTGTACCTTTATAGTCATGTACTAGACTCACCAAGAACAATCTCTTCACCCGGTTGCTCTTTAAATCCTTCCAGATATGGCTTGACCCGTTGTCCATTGACCTTGAAGGTGGATCCGTCGCTTTGGTTCAAGAGTTCGACAGCACCGTGTGGCGCCACTTGAACGATTTTGTACGGTCCATCCCATCGAGAGCGCAGCTTACCTGGAAACAGTTTAAGGCGAGAATTAAAGGGTAAAACTTTCATACCTGGGGTCAAATCCTTACGAATTATTCCCTTGTCATGATACTCCTTAGTCTTGGCCTTATAGATCTTAACATTCTCGAAAGCAATGTTCCGGAGTTCTTCCAGTTCCGAGAACTGCAGTAAATGCTCTTTTCCGGCTGCATCCAAATCAAGGTTTTGGGTCTTAATCGCCCACTCTTCTTTGTGCTCAAGCTCTACAGGTAGATTTCAAGCTTTCCCATAGACTAGCATGTAGGGTGTGGTGCCTATAACAGTTTTATAGCTAGTGCGGTATGCCCACAAAGCGTCAGTCAGCTTGTACGACCAGTCTTTCCGGTTAGGCTTCACCACCCTCTCAAGTATAGGCTTAATCTGTCGGTTACTGACCTCTACCTGGCCAGAAGTCTAAGGGTGATATGTTGTAGCAACCCGATGATGCACTCCGTATTTTGCTAACAGATTCGGAAAGGAGAGGTTGATGAAGTGGGAGCCACCATCACTGATTACTACTCTGGGGGTACCAAACCTACAAAGAATAATCTTGGCAAGAAAAGAGACAACAACTTTGGAATCATTAGTCTTGGTTGGAATTGCTTCCACCTACTTAGTCACATAATCAACAGCAACTAGGATATATTCAAAGCCGTTACTCTTGGGGAAGGGTCCCATAAAGTTGATGCCTCACACATCAAAAGGTTCTACGACAAGATTACTAGTGAGGGTGATCTCATTCCGCTTGCTTATATTGCCACTTCGCTGACATGCATCACAACTAATACAGAATTTATGAGCGTCTTTAAAAAGAGAGGGCCAGAAAAAACCTGATTGAAGAACTTTCAAGGCCGTTTTCTTCCCGCAATAATGCCCACCGCACTGCATAGAGTGGTAGAATGCAAGTATGCTTCCAATTTCATCTTCCGGTACGCATCGCCGCATTACACATGATTTCCTAGCTTGAAAAAGTATGGATCATCCCAGAAGTGGCTCCTGCAGTGAATAGTAAAATTCTTCTTTTCCTGCGAAGTCCTGTTAGCAGCAAACAAAACCTATAGCCTTAAATTAACAATGTCAGCAAACCAGTGTTCCAAACTAACAGAGAATAAATGCCCATTGGGGAGATCATCAGGAACTTGGGGGGGGGGGAGGGGTCGATTGCGCCATGATTAATCTTGGAAAGGTGATCGGCCACTAAGTTATCTTTGCCACACTTGTCGACTATTTCACATCAAACTCTTGCAGCATCAAGACCCAGCGAATAAGGCGAGGCTTAGAATCACTTTTGGCCATAAGGTGGCGGATTGCTGCATGGTTAGTATGCACTATTACTTTGAATCCCTTCAGATACGACCTGAATTTATCCAGGGCGAATATGATAGCCAGGAATTCTTTCTCAGTGGTAGTGTAGTTAACATGTGCACCATTTAGAGTTTTGCTTGCATAGTAAATCACATAAAAATGCCTATCGACTCTTTGTCCTGGAACAACACCTATAACATAGTCAGAAGCATCACACATAATCTCAAAAGGTAAAGACCAATCAGGTGCCTGACAATAGGAGCAGAAACAAGCTTTCTTTCAGGATATTGAAGGCTTCCATGCACTTATCATTGAAAACAAAAGGCACATCTTTCACAAGCAAGTTACTAAGGCATTTGGCAATTTTCGAGAAATCCTGGATAAATCTCCTATGGAACCCAACATGTCCTAGAAAAGACTATAATTCTTTCACAGAAGTGGGTGGGGGAAGTTTCACTATAACATCAAGTTTAGCTCTATCTACCTCAACCCCCCGCTTTGAAACCACATGCCCTAGAACAATACCCTCTCGCACCTTAAAGTGACTTTTCTCCCAACTAAGGGTCAGATTACACTCTATGCAATGTTTCAAAACTTTATCAAGCTTACCAAGGAAGTCGGTGAAGGAGTCACCAAAAAGACAGAAATCATCCATAAATACCTCAATGAAATCTTGCACCATGTCAGAGAAGATGGAAAGCATGCACCTTCAAAACTCGCCGGAGCATTGCATAAGCCAAAAGGCATCCTGTGATAGGCGAAGGTGCCATATGGGCAAGTGAAGGTGGTCTTCTCTTGGTCCTCCTGTGCTATGGGAATCTGATAGAAACCTGAAAGGCCATCCAAAAAATAATAGAACTTGTGCCCCGCAAGGCGGTTTAGCATCTCATCAATAAAGGGTAGGGGAAAGTGGTCCTTTTTAGTAGCAGCATTCAATCTCCTGTAATCTATGCAAACACGCCACCCTGTGGTTTTTCTAACAGGAACCTCTATCCCTTTCTCATTGTTCTGAACAGTTACTCCAGACTTTTTTGGGACAACATGCACATGGCTTACCCATCTACTGTCAGCTATAGGGTAGATCATATCATGTTCTATCAGCTTATGTACCTCGGTTTTAACGACGTCTTGCATGACAGGATTAAGCCTACGCTGGGGTTGTCTCACTGGTTTAGCATCATCTTCAAGACTAATCCTATGGGTGCACCTAGTCGCACTAATGCCCTTAATGTCACCAATCCCCCATCCTATGGCTTCAGAGTTCTCTCTTAAAAGCTCTGCTAGCCTATTCTCTTCTTCCTTTTGCAATTTCGAAGAGATTATCACAGGTTAAGTTTTATTTTCTCCTAGGAAAGTATATTTAAGATGGGACAGGAGCTCCTTAAGGTCGGGTTTAGGGGGGTCGATTTCCCCAGTGTTTCCACCAAGGGGATCGATTTCCTCCCTCGGATCGGCTTCTGCTGAATCGAGCATACAGACTATCTCACTACTCTCTTCACTCAGCATATCACCATCAAACCCAAGAGTCAAAGTTGCTTCTAATTTATCCTCAGTTAATTGGCCCAAGTAAGTAGCATTCACACATTCATCAATAATATCATCAAACTCAGCATGCACTTCAGAATTAAGATTACATTCCTCTACTGAGTAGGTATCAGATTTACCAGTAGGTCGTGTTGCATCCTTGCTGATTTTATTGCCGCCAATCTCCATGGCTATCTTCCCTTCTGCTACATGTACCTGCAGTTTCACTGTCTTCATAAAGGGTCTTCCCAACAGGATCACAAGGTCCTTACTGCTTGTGCCGGCTCCACTTGGAGGTAGTACCACGAAATCTATCGAACTGTGAAGTGTCTACTCTGACCAGTGCATCACGAATCAGTCCCAGGGGGCGCCTAATGCTCCTGTCGGCTAGTTGCAGGGTCATGTTTCCTGGTGCCAGTTCCCCCAAACCCAACTCCTGGTAAAGAGCATGGGTGATAAGATTGATGTTGCCTCCTAGATGGAGCATCCCTTTTGCTATATTCCCATTTTCCATATGTATATCAATCACAAAGCTCCCCGGATCTTGCTGTTTCACCGGTAACCCAACCACTGAATTATCTGTTTATGGAAGAACTAGCTTCGTCACAAATACTTCTTCTTGCTTGCATTGAGATCCTTGATGAACTTAGGGTAAGAAGGGACATTATCAATGAGGTCAAGGAGTGGCATGTTCACATTCACCTTTGAGAGCATGGCCATAATAGCTTTGAATTTGCTGTCATCCTTGGGTTTCTTGATTCTACCGGGGTATGGCAGTTCTTTACTGATTGGGAGTCCTGGCGGACGGTAAGGGTTAGTGGATTTGTGAAGCACATCAGTACGCTTCACAGGCGGGTCTGTTGTTACTGTCGTAGACTGATCTCCTTCAGTTAGATCGACTACTGGGGAGTCTGGGATTAGGGGTTGCGTTTCTAATTCTGGCCTTTGGACTACTTTCCCACTTCGGAGTGTTGTAGTTGCCTGAACTTCCTCCTCTATATCGTCATCCCCAAACTCAGTGCTTGACAGAATCCTGACCAGTTAGTCAGTAAAATCCGCTATCCTGCTTACCATCCCCTCTGTCTGCTCGCTCGTCCTCTCTTGCCCTTCCATCACAAGACTCACGTATTTTTCATCATGGGCAATTAAAGCTAGCAGTGGAGTTCTATCACTGAATGTGTCGACTTCCAACTGCACCTCCAGACTATTTGCGGTCTCCTTTTCCTGTTCCTGCGCAGCCTGTGCAAGTTCACTGATCGCCCTGTAAATCTCTTCTGCATCTGACGACTGTAGTTATGTGTTTTCCACAGGGTGTCTCTTGTTCCCAAGAATCAGGGCACGGTCTGCTATTTCACTAAAAACCTCCCTCAGTTCTAGCGGTGTCTTTTCCATGATGCCTCCGCCATTAACTTCCACAAGGGTCTTGTTCACGTCATCTAGCCCTTCATAGAAGGTATTCATCACTACCTGTTCAGTGAATCCATGGTGTGGGCATGCTCTCAAGAGCTCTAGGTACCTTCCCCATGCAATATCAAACCTCTCACCATCCTTCTGAGAGAAATCAGATATCTCATTTTTGAGCATCCAGGTCAGAGAATATGGGAAAAACATGTTGTAAAAGGCCTTGAGGATGTCCTCCCAGGTTCTTAGTGATCCCGGAGTTAGTCTCGACAGCCAATCTTTGGCGTTATTCTTCCACACTAGGGGGAATAATATGCACTTAACCTGATCTTCCTCAAGCCCCTGCTTGGGTAGATTTCTCACTGCATGTTCAAACTGTCGAATAAAGTGAAGTTGTTCGTCTCCTGGGTTTCCCAGAAACACCGGTAATGTATACTTCCACTCAATGTCCAATTCATAATCCTTAGATTTGTTGTCGACCACAATGGCTGGTCCAGCTAGCTCTGCACTAGGTGCGTAGTAACTAGAAAAGCACTCCATACCTGGATCAGAATAACAAGAACTCAACTGTTGTTTAGTTTCTGTTAGTCCAAGTAAAATGAAATCACGCCTCAAGTGACCAACGGCTCTCAGCGCTACGGTAGGAATTGATTCCTCGGCAGCGGTGCCAAATTTGATGTACTCAAATTAATACTTAGAAAACAAGTAGTAAGCAGTTGTTGTAGTCAGATAATGCTAACCACAGAATTGTTCGCTATGGAACCAATTAAGCTACCAAGCAGCTGAAAGCAAACAGGCACTTGTGAAAACAGTTTGATTTGTTTGGTTTTGATTACATCTAATAACTAGAAAACAAAAAAGCATATAAATGGTTTTTTGACAGAGAGAGAAGAGAACACAACAGTTATGATCGAGTAATGCTAATTCGCTCAAGGGAAATCGTTCATACTTGTTACACGGTCGGTGTACATAAATCAATCAATCCAATTCAACCAATATCGTTGTTCGAGAGTTTTGAACTAGAGAAATCATGGGTCGTCAATCCACGATCCTTAACCGAAAATGATTTTGACAATCTAGAACTAGCTTATTGGATTGAAGGTTTTTACGAAGATTTTGAACTAGACGAACCTATATGAACGAATCCTAACCCTAGAAACGAATACGCAAAACCATCACATGACTACCGAGTTCGGAGTGGTTTAGCTACTCATGGTAGAAGCAAAGATCAAAGACTTCATGGTATTGAATATGATAAACATAGACATGTTGATATCGCATGCAAGATCGTACAATTCGATAAGGAATAACAAACACGAATTGAGATAAACAATAGAGAATTATCAGATATTACTAGGGATTCAATATCGATGATTCAACAAGGTGAAAAACAAGCTCCAAGAATGTAACAATGTCAAAGCATGAGTATTGGAGCTTTTCTAAGAACTAGGTTAAAAGAGAGTATGAGGGAAAAATCCCAAGTCCCAGCTAATAAAGAAAACAAAAGGAAACAATCTGCGCGTCTCGCCGCGGCGAGTCTTCTGTTGTCGAAATAGATATCCTTTCGTAAATTCTCGCCACGACTCCAACAATCGAAACAGGTGAAGCTTTCGTAAAATCTCACCGCGGCGAGCCTCGATCCAGCAAAAAGTGGTAGCCTCGTAAAATCTCGTCGCGGCGAGCTTGTCTTGCAGAATTCTTTGTTGCCTCACAAAATCTCGCCGCGGCAAGTCTAGGTGACTTTGTTTTCTCCATTTGATCTCAAAAACCTGAATTCCTACAAAACAAAACCAAAACACCAAAGCATAAAATTGTACAAAAACCACTATAAAACTAAGAACAAAGACTAATAAAGACCGCTAAAAAGGACTAAATGAGACTCTAAATTATCATCTCATCCGGGGGGGGGGGGGGGGGGGGTGGGGGGATGTTGGAAAAAAAGGTACATGTGAAAATTATATTTGTGAAATGATATTATCATTTTGGAGGTTGGTGAAGTATTTTTTCGGGAGTGGGTTGTTGGTCATCTGACATGATGTGTTTTGCACTTTTATTTAATTTTGGTTTGGGTTATACGGGTTCTTTTTTGTAAACCT
Organism: Plantago major; assembly: GCA_026545765.1. Taxonomy (NCBI): domain Eukaryota; kingdom Viridiplantae; phylum Streptophyta; class Magnoliopsida; order Lamiales; family Plantaginaceae; genus Plantago; species Plantago major. Next base: position 82,288 of record JAIFAC010000250.1, on the reverse strand, counting down.
GTACCCATTAAGAATAAATGTGTACACGTCAGGACAAGGTATCTATCAGGTTTCAACACGCCGAATTTTAAACATGTTCGCATTGGTTTGGACGAGAGTAAAACAAATTATACAACAACCAATGTGGTGTATAAAAGTGATTCGTAAATTATGAATTAATATTATGCATTATACAGGTTATTACGAAAAATTATAAGTACATATTATTACTTCAAACAGTGTTCACTTTCAATTTTCGGGTATGTATGAAATGTTGAAACATGAATCCTACACATTGTTAACTTGATTAGAACGTTTGACCTGAAAAATTATAAGTACATATTATAAGTGCTCGAAGTCCGCCTGGCAACGCCAGGTGTGATTCTGGCGAAGCCAGGGTCCTTCTGCCGTAGTTGTTTTGCCCTTTTGAGTGTCTATACGTCAGAATTTGGACATGGTTCCTTCTTAAAACTTGTATATCTTGGTCTTATCTATGAGTGAACACTGAGATCAGGTCAATCAGAGTTCATATGATAAAGTTATGGCCAAAATGCCAAAGCTGCTCCATCGTAGTTCGAATTTCGCGCACTTTCACTTAAACGGCGCTAAAATCTTCGTCTGAACTCCGAATCCACTTCCGTTTCGACCGATCAACTCCGTTTTCAACACCTTTCAGGTCTTGGAAATTTCATGCTTCGATTAATGGATTAATATGCACTGGTTTAGCCTTGTTTCAATGCATTTTCACCAAACACCTACAAAATACACAAAACACGAAAATGTAACAAAACACTAATAAAACACATAAAAACTATACATGAGAATGGAAATAAGACGGCAAAAAAGACCAAATGAGATGATGTAAAATCGACTCATCAGTAACAAACGAAGAACTCTAATTGAGACATAAAAAACCCACTAAAGGAGAGGAGAGAACAATAGTCATATAACTCTACTTGAGAGTTAGGACACACTGAAGGAGTAGGACAGACAACAAACGAACAACTCCACTTGAGATATAAAAACAACACACTAAAGGAGATGGATGTACAACAGACGAAAATCTCTACTTGAGAGTTAACCAACACACTAACGGAGTGTGATAATTTCAAACGAGGAAGTCAATTCGAGATTTATACAATACACAGAAGGAGTAAGAATATCACAAACGAAGAACTCTACTTGAGACATAAGAACAATCCACTAAAGGAGAGGGGGGAACAACAATCAAATAACTGTACTTGAGAGTTATGACACACTGAAGGAGTGGGACAGACAACAAACGAACAATTGCACTTGAGAGATAAAAACAACACACTAAAGGAGAGGGATGAACAACAAACAAATAACTCTACTTGAGAGATAACCAACACACTAAAGGAGTGGGATAATGTCAAACGAAGAATTCTATTCGAGATTAAAACAATACATAGAAGGAGTAAGAGAATCACAAACGAAGAACTCTACTTGAGAGTTAAACAACACACATAAGGAATGGGATAAAAAAAATTTTAAAACTCTGCCTGAGAGTTATGCAACACAATAAAGGAGTGGGATGATTACAAACAGAGAAGTCTATTTGAGATATAAACAACACACACGAAGAGTAATAAAATGAGGAACGAGGAACTCTACTAGAGAATAAAACAACACACAAAAAGGAGTGGGATTAACATCAATCGAACAACTCTACTTGAGAGTTAAAACAACACACTAAAGAAGTGGGATATTGCAAACGAAGAAGTCTATTCAAGATTTAAACAATACACAAAAGGAGTAAGAGCATCACAAACGAAGAACTCTAATTGAGAGTTAAACAACAAACATAAGGAGTGGGATAAACAAAAATGTAAAACTCTACTGGAGAGATAAGAAACACAATAAGGAGTGGGATGATTTCAAACAGAGAAATCTATTTGAGATTTGAACAACACACAAGAGGAGTAATAAAACTAGGAACGAAGAACTCTACTTGATAATTAAACAACACACAAAAAGAGTGGGATAGACAACAAACGAACAACTCTACTTGAGAGATAAAAACTAAACACAAAAGGAGAGGAATGGACAACAAACGAATAACTCTACTTTAGAGTTGAACAACACACTAACGGAGTGGGATAATGTCAAACGAGGAAGTCTATACGAGATTTAAACGATACATAGACGGAGTAAGAAACAAAGAACTCTACTTCAGCCATAAAAACAACCCACTAAAGGAGAGGGGAGAACAACAATCATATAACTCTAATTGAGAGTTAGGACACACTGAAGGAGTAGGACAGACAACAAACGAACAACTCCACAGGAGAGATAAAAACAACACACTAAAGGAGAGGTATCAACAACAAACGACTAACTCTACTTTAGAGTTAACCAACACACTAACGGAATGTGATAATGTCAAACGAGGAAGTTTATTCGAGATTTAAACAATACACAGAAGGAGTAAGAATATCACAAACGAAGAACTCTACTTGAGACATAAAAACAACCCACTGAAGGAGAGGGATGAACAACAATCTAATAACTGTACTTGAGAGTTACGACACACTGAAGGAGTGGGACAGACAACAAACGAACAACTACACTTGAGAGATAAAAACAACACACTAAAGGAGTGGGACGAACAACAAACGAATAATTCTACTTGAGAGTTAAACAACACACTAACGGAGTGGGATAATATCAAACGAGGAAGTCTATTCAAGATTTATACAATACACAGGAGTAAGAATATCCCAAAGCGAGGAACTCTACTTGAGAGTTACACAACACACATAAGGAATGGGATAAACTAAAATGTAAAACTCTACTCGATTGTTAAGCAAGACAGTAAAGGAGTGGGTGAATTATAAACAGAGAAGTCTATTTGAGATTTAAACAACACACAGGAGGAGTAATAAAACAAGGAACGAAGAACTCTACTTGAGACTTAAACAACGCACAAAACGAGTGGGATAGACAACAAAGGAAAAACATTACATGAGAGATAAAAAAACACACAAGAGGAGAGGGGTGGACAAAAAACGAATAACTCTACTTGAAAGTTAAAAAACACACTAACGGGGTGGTATAATGTCAAACGAAGAATTCTGTTCGAGATTTAAACAATACATATAAAGGAGTAAGAATATCACAAACGAGGAACTCTACTTGAGAGTTAAACAACACACATAAGGAACGGGATAAACAACAATTGTAAAACTCTGCTCGAGAGTTAAGCAATACAATAAAGGAGTGGGATGATTACAAACAGAGAAGTCTATTTGAGATATGAACAACACATGACGAGTAATAAAATAAGGAACGAAGAACTCTACTAGAGAAGTAAACAACACACAAAAGGAGTGGGATAAACATCAACCGAACAAACTTGAGAGTTAAAAAAACACACTAAAGAAGTGGGATAATGTCAAACAATGAAGTCTATTAGAGATTTAAACAATACACAGATGGAGTAAGAGTATCACAAATGAAGAGCTCTACTTGAGTGTTAATCAACAAACATAAGGAGTGGGATAAACTAAAATGTAAATGTCTACACGAGAGTTAAGAAACACAATAAAGGAGTGGGATAATTTCAAACAGAGAAATCTATTTGAGATTTAAACAACACACAGGAGGAGTAATAACACAAGGAACGAAGAACTCTACTTGAGATATAAACAACACACAAAAGGAGTGGGTTGGACAACAAACGAACAACTCTACTTGAGAGATAAAAACAACACACAAAAGGAGAGGGATGGAAAACAAACAAATAACTCTACTTTAGAGTTGAACAACACACTAACGGAGTGGGATAATATCTAACATGGAAGTCTATTTGAGATTTAAACAATACATAGGTGGAGTAAGAAACGAAGAACTCTACTTGAGACCTAAAAACAACCCAATAAAGGAGAGGGGAGTACAAGAATCATATAACTCTACTAGAGAGTTAGGACACACTAAAGGAGTAGGACAGACAACAAACGAACAACTCCACTTGAGAGATAAAAACACACACTAAAGGAGATGGATGAACAACAAACGAATAACTCTACTTGAGAGTTAACCAACACACTAACGGAGTTTGATAATTTCAAACGAGGAAGTCTGTTCGAGATTTAAACAATACACATAAGGAGTAAGAATATCACAAACGAAGAACTCTAGTTGAGACATAAAAACAACCCTCTAAAGGAGAGGGGTGAACAACACTCAAATAACTGTACTTGAGAGTTATGACACACTGAAGGAGTGGGACAGACAACAAACGAACAATTGCACTTGAGAGATAAAAACAACACACAAAATCAGAGGGATGAACAACAAACGAATAACTCTACTTGAGAGCTAAACAACACATTAAAGGAGTGGGATGATGTCAAACGAATAATTCTGTTCGAGATTTAAACAATACATAGAAGGAGGAAGAAACGAAGAACTCTACTTGATACATAAAAACAACCCACTAAAGCAGAGGGAGAAAAACAATCATATAGGACACACTGAAGGAGTAGGACAGACAACAAACACACAACTCCACTTGAGATATAAAAGCAAGACACTAAAGGAGTGGATGAACAACAAACAAATAACTCTACTTGAGAGTTAACCAACGTACTAACGGAGTGTGATAATTTCAAAGGAGGAAGTCTATTCGAGATTTGAACATTACACAGAAGGAGTAAGAATATCACAAACGAAGAACTCTACTTGAGTGATAAAAACAACACATTAAAGGATAGGGATGAACAACAAACGAATAACTCTATATGAGAGTTAAACTACACATTAAAGGAGTGGGATAATGTCAAACGAAGAATTCTATTCGAGATTTAAACAATACTTAGAAGGAGTCAGAGAATCACAAACGAAGAACTCTACTTGAGATTTAAACAACACACATAAGGAATGGGATAAATAACAATTGTAAAACTCTGTTCGGGAGTTAAGCAACACAAGAAAGGAGTGGGATGATTACAAACAGAGAAGTCTATCTGACATATAAACAACACACATGAAGAGTAATGAAATAAGGAACGAGGAACTCTACTAGAGATTTAAACAACACACTAAAGGAGTGTGATTAACATCAACCGAACAACTCTACTTTAGAGTTAAAACAACACTCTAAATCAGTGGGATAATGTCAAACGAAGAAGTCTATTCGAGATTTAGACAATACACAGAAGGAGTAAGAGCATCACAAACGAAGAACTCTACTTGAGAGTTAAACAACAAACATGTTGGTCCAGATAACGGCAAAGCAAAAGACTAGAGGGGGGAGGGGGGTGAATAGTCTTTTGAAACTTTTGTCGATAAACACAATTTCTCAGATATTTGTGAAGATATCTGATACTTATTTTCAGAGAGCGGAAGACTTTTTGTGATAAGTGCACGTGCTCAGCAAGATATGTGTAAATACTTAGCATGGTAAATAAAGCAAGTAATAAGTTGCAGAAAGTAAATAACACAAGTCTTTATAGTGGTATCTGAAGGTGGCGTAATCCTTCAACTAGTCCACTTCGGACTTTCTCAGACCTAGAATCCACTAAGACAGATAATTGAGGTAACTTTAAAAGTATCTTCTCTCAATTCCTAAATACACTGGGTTCCCAACCAAGTGTTCCCCCTGAGTTATTCCCCGGCTTTCTCAGCCAAGTACTTCCTGTACTCAAAAACCTTTTTCCTGGAGTTGTTCCTTAGTTTCCCAAACTAAGTACTTCCTATACTCCACGCCTTTTGGTGTATAGTTTAGGTTTGTTTGTCAGGTGAGCATCTTTAATAACTTATTCAGTTATGCAGATAGCTCTGAGAATCAAGTATACTTAATACACTTTACAATGTATAATATGTGTTCAAGAGAATGAATCTCATATATGAAATCTTAATTCAACTCCTTCACAAATAACAATGCTTGTTAAGGATCAGGACACTTAGAACTTTTTGTGCTACTTAGAATCAAGAGCTTTGGTCGCAACAGAAAGCTTGAAGAGAAGTAGTATGATTGAAAGATAGTGTTCAGTGTTCTTGTTGTGAGTTCTATGTGTGTTCTCAAGCATTCTAAGTGTTGATATTTATAGATGAATTTGAGTGTCGTTTGAATAGTATCGGTTAGGCTTAAATCAAATTCAAACTATTGATATCTGAGTATAGTACTGTTGCACGTTTTGTCTTCTTTTTCAGAGACTACCGTTTTTGTTCAGACATTTCTGTCCGCGCATTTAATGCACTGTACTATACTTTGTCATGTAGTGCCAACGGAACTATGCATGCTTTCTGAAGCTTTGCACGTACTTTTCCAGAGACTATCAGAACTCCAGATACCACTTGTTAAAAATATATTGTTTCCTGGAAACATAATCTTTATCCAAGGTATCTGAGTGTAGATATCTGTGGGCACTTTTCCTCGTTTTTAGAAACCTTGCATTCTCAGACATCTTTTGCAACACTGTTTATTGAAAAACACTTGTTTCTTCGAGATATCTGGACATTGGTATCTGATAACCTTTGTCTTCAGCAATCTTGTGCAGTCTTCAAAACTTCAAATATGTTGAACTCTTCTGCTGGATGCCTTCTTCTTTGTCTTCATTAGAGAAATAAAAAACTACATTCATAGACCTAACATCCTATACAAGATTTGCTAGACTATCATACTTAGTGAGTTTCTTCTTTTACTGTGTTCAAGTGAACCAAGAGTACTAACCACCTTTTTGAGCTAAGATAAGTCATTAGGTTGCTGATTAAAATCTAAACAGATATTCCTAACAAATTTCCTCCATTTTGATCAGTCAACGATGACTATCTGACCTATTACAAATCTGGATGAGGAAACAATCCACCACTTAATCAATTCATAGGATCTTTTAATTCTTTCAATTAAGTGCAGAAAGTAAACATCAACCAAATCACAAGGTGTGATCTTTGCTGACAAGTTATCTTTTATAGATTGATATCTGAGAGTAGGTTCATTAGATATGTTACAAAGAGAGTTTACAAATAACTTTTACAAAACAACATTTAGAGCATTCAACAAGATACAAAATACATAGTTTAAATTAGGACAACAGGAGTAACCAAGCTCCAAGTAGACATCCTAATAAACTAGTCTTCAAGTCTTCAAAGCACTTCCATGAATTAATCTGCAAATTTCCTATCACCAAACCTTTTGATATCATCAGAGTAGTCATAGAGAAGAGTTCTGACAATCATCTCTGTGTCTCTGGCAAATCCACAGACTTCCTTGTAGGTTTTGGTAGGATTCTTCTTGGCAAAGTGCTTGACCCACAGATACTTTCCCCACTTCCAGGCATGCTCGATTCTGATATATGATAGCTTGAAGTAATCATAGATAATCCTCAGATATTTGATGTCACCCTTGTATTGATCTTCAGTCAAGTAGAAGGACTCATAGGGTTCCACAACAAGTCTTGCTCTTGTGCCTGTTCCAATGATGTTGGGAATTCTGTGCACATCATCTGGCTTTCGATAAGGACATTCATCAGAGAGGTCCTTCTTCATGGCTTCTATTCTCTGAATTACTTCAAAATCCAACCAGGCTTTGATGTGGTTGGTGTTAATCAAGATTGGCTTGTCTTTTCTCCATGCCATGAGTTGTTTATGGATTGGTTCTGGAAATTTTGAATTTACCAGTAGATGCTTAAGTTCCAGAATGTAGTAGCCATTCTTCTGATTAATGCACCTATAGACAGAGGAGTTGTTGTCAGTCTTCACATACTCAATTCTGGCTTCTTCTGTCCTGAGTGGAAGTGGACTTTTTCTTCTTTCAGCTCTTAGTCTATTCCTCCTTTGCCTTGAATTCTCCCTTGGGGGATTACTTGAAGAACCACTCTAGATTGACTTGGTATTTCCAGAAGGTGTTATAGCTGCCAAAGGCTTTGCAACTAAGGGCTCAGATAGGCTATCAACCTTTCTTCTTTTTCTGTGAAGACTCTTCAATCCCTTCAACTTGTCTTCTCCTGGGAGCCTTGGTACTCCTTGGAGGTCTTTATGCCATGGCCCTTGTTACCATTGTTGTTTCTTCAGTTGATTGCTGGGAAGTAGCTACTATTTGCAAAGCAGCTTGACTTGATGAGGGCTCATTTATTCTGAGTGGTGGCTGGGAAGTTCTCTTGTTTCCTCTTCCTTTCTGAGCAGCACCAACTCTAGATTTCTTCTTTCCTTCCCCTTGACCTTGAGGTCAAAATCCTTCCTCCTTAGTCATTGTTGACTGACTAAGTACCACAAAGGATTCTGAGAGAGACTCAAAATTCCCTTGCAAGTAATTGTAGGCAGTAACCAACTTCAGAAGTTCAGCCTTGAGCTCCTGATTTTGTTTGATAAGTCCATTTTCCTTATCAATGAGCTCTGCCAATGGGCCTAGTATGGCATCTGCTTTTCCAGCAGTGTAACTTGCCTCATGAAAAGCTTTTTCAGCTAATGATACATTATCGTCCCTTACCATTCCCAGATCCTTCTGAGCAAGGACCATACTAGTTGTTCTCTGAGTGATGAGCTCAGTAAATTTCTTCATATCTGAGGGGACGGAGGCAATTACGTCTTTGTTTTGTGAAGACAACTCCTTTTTAAGATGTGCCATAACTTGGTATCTATTCATGTATTCTTGGGAGTGGACATTTGGCAGTTTGTTGAATACTTCAGGAGCAATTAGCTTCCTTTTCAGATGAGAAACCGCTAAGTGTTCATTGCGGTGTTCTGCCAATGTCTTGTCTTCTTCATCATCTGAGTCATCAGCCCAGTGATCTGCATCCTCTAGCACTTCTTCATCAAGGTTTCTGAAGGCGGCAAACATCTCAGATATGGGTTTCTTGGAGGATGGTTTCTTTGGTGAAGATGCAGCCTTAGCATCATGATTTTCTTCAGATACTTGTTCAGCATCTAGCTCCTTAGCAATATAATCAACAGCGTCCCGGAGCTCTTTAATCTCAGAGTAAGCTTGTGTTTCTTTGCGTGTTTGTTCTTCAAGTTTATCTAGCTTGACTCTGGATTCAACTATCTTTTCTTCCAGTTGAAGTTGTAGCTGCTGTTCTTCCTCCAACAGTTGTTTGAGTTGAGCAACTCTGGCTTGTGCATCCACTATTTTCTGAGTGTTTTCCTCAGAGTGCTCAACTACTTTTTCAGTAGTGTCTTTTTGTTGAGGAGATGGATGAGTAGATTTCTGAGGAGATGGAGGAGGGGATTGTTGTGATGTCCTCTAAGTGTGCTTTTCAGCAGTTGATGCATTGTTTCCTTGTGGAATCCCTCCTGTCCCTGGTGCAGAGGCATCATCATCATCTTTCTTATCCTTATCCTTGTGATGGTCAGAAGGAGGATCTTCATATTTATTCTCATCAGTCTCCTTCTCTTCTTCATCTTTAGAGACCAGGTTGATCACTTCTGGAATAGTGACCATTTGCCCATTAACTTCCTCTTGTTCAGAGGGTATGTACTGTAGAGTCTGGGGCAAAGTAGGCTTGAATGCCATTTGCATTATGGTCTGACCATCTGCTTGGTTGGAAGCTTGGATCAGCTTTCTGGCCACTTCCTTGACAAAATCCTTATCCATCAATGTTCCGAAAGAATATTGTTCAGTGGGGAACATTGCATGGACGTAGTTTTCCAAGTCAAGGGCTCGTGCTCTCCTGGTGTGGTGATCGGTCACCTTTAGGATCTCAGATAGATCGGAGCATCGGAGATTTTGCCATTTTTTGAAGCATTTCAGATGCTTTGGCAAAGTGTGTTCCTTGAAGAAAGGAAGCAGGTCCTCTTTCTCATCAACAGGGACCTTAGTGGAACTTGTTTGAGCCTGAAAGAAATTGTTCTGAATTAATTTCAAAACTATAGTAGATATCTGGGCTTTAGAGTAGAAAGGTATCTGAGTTACCTGTGTGACAGGCTCAGATGACTTGACTACTGAGGTTCTAGGTGCCTTAGATATCTGGATATGAGGAGGAGACTGGGAAGTCTGATCCTCAGTTATCTTTCTTTCTGCTCCTAGTCTGATCCTCAGTTATCTTTCTTTCTGCTTGAACCTGATATTAGAAACATAACACTTAGGAAATTTTATCAAGAAAATTTTTATTGACAAATCAGATATCTGAGAGGTCAATTACCTCCACTACTGGAGGCTCAGATACTTGTCTCTCAGAGACTTGTGCAGTCTCTGGAAGTTTTTCTTGTGTTGAAGGCTTTGATGCCTCATCAATTTCCATTTGTTGTGGGGATTGAGCGGGCAACTCCCCAGAAACTTCTACTTCTTTTTTAACCTGTTAAGTAGAACGTGTTAGTTTGAGAAAAATGATCAGAGATTTGCTCTTTGAAGAATATAGGTATCTGAATGAAATACCTTCTCTGCAGAAGGTTCAGATACTTGTTCCTCAGAGACCTTGGAAGTCTCTAGATTCTTCTCTGAAGAGATAGACTTTTCAGTCTCTTCATTTTTCTTCTCAGTTGGAGCCTATTAGAAACAAACACTTTATAGTATTAGTAAAGCACATATCTGAGATGTTATATCTTAAGGAACTATCTTCTACGTGAGATGTGCTCTGTTCCTTAAGTGGTGAGGCTATGGAAGCCTCCTTCTCAGATTCTGAGGTAAGCTTTGCAGCTTCCTCTTGTTGTTGTGTTTCTAATTAAGCCTGTAACAAAGAAATTTCATTAAATAACAAGATTTAACGAACACAAAAATATCACAAGTAGAGAGTTAAACCATTCAGCTACCTGAGCACTGTCAGGCTGATTGGTCTCTGGAACTTGCGACTCTTCCATGCGTTGTTCTTGTTGTTCCATTTCAGCTTCTTTGTTTGAAGTTTCAGGTACTTCAGACCTTTCCTGAGTATGCAACTCAGTTGCCTCCCCTGGTTGATCATTCTGAGTAGAAGGCTCAGTTTGATCCCTCTCATTGAGTTGGGGAACCTGCTCTTTTGCAGGATTTTCTTCAGCAAGGAAAGTTGCTGGTATCTGTAACTCAAGTACCATTTCAGCAGTATCCACATCTGGCTGTTGTGGTTGGTGTGGTGGTTCAGATCTGGATGAAGAAGGTGATGCTATTTGGGGCCTATCCAGATCAGCTTAAGACAGACTTTTAAGTGTTGGGGCAATGGCAGTATCCTCCAACACTAAGCTATTACTCATCAGAGCATCTTCAATATGCTTCAGTCTTTCTTGCTCTGATGGTGTAATTTGTCCAGTGACCTTGGACACAGTTGCTTCTTCAGCAACCTTTGAAACAGTTGCTTCTTCAAAGAACTTTGTGGTGTAGTTCTTCTTGAATACCTCTACACTAGTTACTTTTCAAGAATCTAACCTTTCTGATTTCTCTAGGACTTGAGAGATGAATAATTCATCATTTTCATCGTCGGAGCTCTCATCAGCATTAGGAACTGATTGGTCCATAATTCCTACGGTTTCTGCAGATAGGGCTTGGTACCTACCACTACTCTCATTAGCACCATTGATGAGTTCATCAGCAAGGCTCTCCTTAGCAGCATTGATGAGTTCATCATTAGTTTTATCTTTTGCAACATTGATGAGTTCATCTGCAAGGCTCTCCTTAGCAGCATTGATGAGTTCATCAGCAGTTGTATCTTTTGCAACATTGTTCATCTGCAGTGGCGGCAGATATCTGAGAGTCGACAACCAAAAAGGGTGTGTCTTCTGATTTGACAGCAGACTTCTTTCGTGAAGTTCTGGGCTTTTTGGTCGAAACTTTTCCCTCGGATATCTCTTTAGTTTTTCGCTTCTTGAAACCTTTATGAGATCTAGTAACCTTTTTCATCATGTTCGCATACTCATATTTGTAGAGTAGGTTACTGTTGGCTATGTCTGCCATCTCTCTGAGCTCAATGCCAAGCTTCTCAAGCAAGTAGCATATCTTTAGTCCATAGCTCACTGTGGCTTTTGGCTCAGCAAGTCCCTTAACGATTTTTGGGCTCAAATCCTTGAATCTTCTTCACAAACTTCATAAAGGCGTACTTTCCCCAGTTGAAAGGGTTTTCCAGCCTTTTGTCTTGTTGTTGCAACAAGAACATCAGCATCCAACGTTCTTGGCTTATCTGGTCGGCACCTCCTTGTAGACCATCAAAGCATCTGTGAAGAATGCATGCCAACACATCCCAGTGAACCAACAGATGTATGGTTCTGATATCAGCAAGTTTGAAATAAGTGGGTGTGTCTGGTTTGTCAAGGTCACACACATCCTGTATAGTTGCTTCACACCTTCAAGGAGATCATCATCCTTGGTGTTTATTTCAAAATCCTTTCCAATATTTTGAAGTTCAAATAACTTACAGAAAGTTGTTAAGTCCAAAAGAATTTCCTTTCCTTAGACCTTTGTTTTGATAGACACTGTTTCAGTGCCTTCAGAAACACAGGAAATAATCCTGGAGTTGTTGAAACTCTACGGGGCATAGCAGACAGGAAACCATTGATTTGTGCCTTTTCAAGCATGTCAAGAATTAGCTTCCTATCGGCTTGGTTTTCAATTGCAGCCGTGAGGTATTCCTCAATCATGGCACCACCCCAAATCATCCTGTGATTTGAAGTCCAATGATCAGGATTAAAGTCTCCTACCAACCGATTGTTTACAACTACCAACTCTGGTGCTTGCTTTTCAGCAGTACCAGTGGTAGTAGATTGGGATTTCTGGGTAGAAGCACGTTTTGGAGCCATCTCTTTATATAGTGTAAGTTTTCGAAAGTCTGAAAGAGATTAGGGTGAGAGATTAGTGATTCTTTGCAGAAAAACTAATTGAGGAACAGAGATTTGCAGAGAAGTTGAAGAAATGTTTTTGCTATTCTTGTGCAAGTCTGAATGTTGGATTAGGCGAAAGTGAATTCTTTTGCCAAAATCCTATATATATAGCAATGTAAATTCAACAAACATATACATACAAATTGATTTTGTATATGCGTGTATATTTTTGCGATGAAGGCGTGGGTAAAAGTTTGTTTGATATTAAATGCTTAGTGGGCCACGTCGAGTTTTTGATCCACTATTTTACAGAGAAATGATCTCGTCCATTAAGATCAAACGCCCATTTCATCACGGGTCAATATTGCTTCTTCAGCAAGCTTCTTCAGCAATGATCACAATCAGCAATTGTAATTGTGCCCAATTAATGAATTTTGGCAATTTGCTATCTGAATCACATTTCTGTGTGACTAAGAACACTGTTTGCATCTGAGTCTATCTCACACTTAGTATTTTTCCAAGTTTTACACAAAGATAGAAATAATACAAATTTCAAGAGAGTAGTTGACTGCAGACAGTTGTACTATTTTCTTTTGTGTTCCCCCCCACTGAGTGATCTAGATATCTGAGTGCCTGTCTCAGAAATCTTCAAATAGCCATTTTACCCTTTAGCCTTTGGTTTCTGGATACCCGTTCCAGATTCCTCTTTTCTGGATACCCGTTCCAGATACCTTGTTTTCTAGATACCCGTTCCAGATTCCTCTTTTCCCTCCTTTGATATCTTCTTCAGATATCTGAACTTTTTCAGTTCTTTGGTAGCTCCATTAGTCCAAGACTATGTATTAAGGCTAAGAATCTACTTTCTTGTAGTGGCTTAGTGAAGATATCTGCAAGTTGGTCTTCAGTGCCAATCTTGAGTATCTCTATATGACCTTTTTCAACATGGTCTCTAATGAAGTGGCGTCTAACATCAATGTGCTTTGTTCTGGCATGGAACTTAGGATTCTGAGTTATGGCAATAGCACTTGTGTTGTCACAGAAAATATGAGTTTTCTCTTCATTGAGTCCATAGTCTCTGAGTTGTTGTTGTATCCACAATATTTGTGAAGCACAACACCCAGCAGCAATATATTCAGCCACTTGGTAGATGTGGCAATTGAGTTTTGTTTCTTGCTGAACCATGATATTAATCTGGCACCATGGAACTTAGGATTCTGAGTTATGGAAATAGCACTTGTGTTGTCACAGAAAATAGGAGTTTTCTCTTCATTGAGTCCATAGTCTCTAAGTTGTTGTTGTATCCACAATATTTGTGAAGCACAACACCCAGCAACAATATATTCAGCCTCTGTGGTAGATGTAGCAATTGAGTTTTGTTTCTTGCTGAACCATGATATTAATCTGGCACCAAGAAATTGACAAGTTCCTGAGGTGCTTTTTCTATCAAGCAATGATCCAAAGATAGTCGACATCGAATAGCCAACTAAACTCAATCCACTGTCTTTTGGATACCACAATCCAACTTCTACAGTACCCTTTACATACCTTAATATTTTCATAGCAATGTTGTAGTGTGATTGCATTGGATTTGTCTGAAATCTGGCACACACTCCAACTACATATTGAATGTCAGGTCTACTTGCAGTGAGGTATAGTAGAAACCCAATCAATTTCCTATACTTGTGTTCTTCAACAGTCTTGTTAGATACAGTATAGGTTATTTTGGTTCCAATGCTCATAGGTATCTTAGCATTATTTTCAGAAGGCTTTGGATTAAACTTGTTGAGCATGTCCTTTGCATACTTTGTTTGACTAATGAATATTCCATCATTAAGTTGCTTGACTTGCAATCCTAGGAAGTAGTTTAATTCTCCCATCATGCTCATCACAAATTTACTTTTCATGAGCTCAACAAAGTCTTCACAAAGTTGCTTGTTTTTAGATCCAAATATAATGTCATCAACATATACTTGAACTAGAAGTAGTTTCCCATCATGGTTCAATGTAAAGAGTGTTTTATCAACATCTCCTTTCTTGAACCACTTTCTAGTAGGTATCTGGCCAATATATCATACCATGCTCTTGGAGCTTGTTTCAGCCCATACAGAGCTTTTGAAGCTTATAGACCATCCTACTTTACGAGGAAACTTCAAAGCACGGTGGTTGCTTAACATAGACTTCCTCAGCAAGTTCACCATTTAGGAATGCACTCTTGACATCCATTTGATAAACTGTAAAGTCATTATGAGCTGCAAAGGCTAGAAAGAGTCTTATTGCATCAGATCTTGCAACTGGTGCATAAGATTCATCAAAATCTAGTCCTTCAGTCTGGGTGAATCCCTTGGCAACCAACCTTGCTTTGTTTCTGGTTATTCCACCAGATTTATTCATTTTATTTATGAAAATCCACTTGGTTCCAATTACAGATATTCCATCAACAAATGGAACCAGTTTCCAGACTTTATTTCTCTCAAATTGATCCAACTCTTCTTGCATTGCAGAGATCCAATCTTGATTCTTCAATGCTTCTTCTATAGTTTTAGGTTCAATATTTGAGATAAAACATCCATAGAGCGAATCTGCATTTCCAGCAATTGCTCCCCTAGTTCTAACACCTTGATCTAAAGGACCGATCACATTTCAATATCCATTTCATAATGGGTTTTGAACTAGTAGGATCAATATCATTTTGATCTGAATGTGAATCAATATGATTTTGGTGGGATACTTGTGCAGTATCTGAGATATCTGACACATGGAAAATGCCATGGATATCTGACACTTTTTCAGTGTTAGAGATATCTGGAATTTGATTTTCAGCAATCTCATTCTCAGAAACCTCTTCATGATGAAGGTTCTCAGTAACGTGTTCCATTTCTGGAATTCTTATAGGAAATTTTTCATCATGTCTTAGAGTTATCTGGTTGTCACTAAGCAATGGTTGCTTTTCATCGTCAGATTCATCCTCTAAGTGAATGATAGAATTGTTTCCTTCTCAGGATTCTTCTTCAGAATCTTTAATCATCAGTTCTTTGAACCTATCTGAGAGTTCTTCATTCAAGGGTACTTTCTTGTTTCCTTCGTAGAAGACTACATGAACAGATTCTTCAATGTTTTGCGTTCTTTTGTTGTAGATTCTATAGGCTTTGATATTCAGAGAATAACGACGAAATACTCCTTCAGTTGCTTTTGGTTGAAATGTTCTCAAGTATTCTTTTCCATTGTTAAGAACAAAACATCTGCAACCAAACACCCTTAGATGTTTGATACTACGGGGTCTACCAATCAAGAGCTCATAAGGAGTCTTGTCATGGTGCTTGTTAATCAAACATCTATTTTCAGTATAGCAGGCTGTGTTAACAGCTTCAACCCAATAGATTTCACTTATTTCTGTATCAGCAAGCATTGTTCTTGCTGCTTCTTTTAGGGTCATATTCTTCCTTTCAGCAACACCATTTTGTTGTGGTGTCCTTACGGAAGATAATTGATGTTGTATACCTTTACAAGTACAAAACTCTTTTATGTACTGGTTCACAAACTCAGTAACATGGTCTGTTCTGGTTACAGATACCTTGTCATTTTTCATGACTTCAAGCATATTCAGCAAGTTGGGTATCTCAACCCTTGCATCAGATTTTTGTTTGAGAAATATAACCCAAGTGAATCTTGAGTAATCATCTACAACAACCAGACCATACTTCTTTCCTGCATAGCTAGTTACAGATGATTCAAAAAGATCCATATGCAACATTTGCAGTGGCCTTTCACTGGAGTGTCTAGTTTTAGACTTGAAAGATGTTTTGGATTATTTTCCCAATTGGCAAGCTGAGCATATACCATTCTTTTTATATGCCATTTTGGGTTAACCAACCACCAATTCTTTCTTAACTAGCTTGTTCAGAGTTTTGAATTTAAGTGACTCATTCTTTTATGCCATAGCCAGTTTTCTTCAGTGTGGCCAGATTGACTCACCATGAGACATTCTTCAGTTGTGGCGGATGCCCAATCAGAAACATAAAGATTTCCTTTTCGCCTAGCAACCAAGACTGTCTGCTTTGACTCATTGTCAATCACTTTGCATAGTTTTGACTTGATCTTGACAGTGTACCCTTTGTCTACTAGTTGACTCATGCTTAGGAGATTATATTTCAATCCCTTTACATGTAGTACTTCAGAGATTGGAAGGGCTCCAAACTTCAGATTGCCAAATCCTATGGTTGGATTTTCATCTCCTCCACCAAACCTGATAATTGGTCCATCATCGCATTTTCTGTAATTAATCAGATTTGCTTTGTCTCCAGTCATGTGCTTCCCACATCCACTATCAACATTCCACTTTGGATTAGTCTTCAGAGTGTTCTGCACAAAACAGGAAACAGGAGATTAGGTTCTCATACCAATAATGGAACCATCTGGACTAAAGAATCTTGCAGTAGGAATCCATTTTTGAATGAAATTCTTAGGAACATTCTTTTGTCTAATAGGAACATAAGGAGAAATTCTAGTTAAATGATTAGTATCATTGTTATTAAGAACTATTTTCTTCCTTGGTGTGTTCCTTGGTGCTCCATTTGGTGCTTTCAGATACATGTCAGGTTTCTGAGTCTGCTTCTCAGAAAACTTAGCTTTCCTAGCTAGATTTCTTCTAGCCCCGGCATTTAGATTTTCAGTGGCTTGACTCATCTTCCACTTCTGATAAATGCTGTGAGCAATTCTAGCCTTTAACCATCGTTCTTGCTCTTGTTTATACTCACGAGCAAGTTGTTTCCCGATGGCTTTATAGTCAATACCATTCCGAGCACCTGGTGCTATCTGAGTTCTCATCTCAGCAGCTTTGCTAGTCTCTGGGTAGTCTATTTTCTTTCCAGAAAACATGACATAGGAGAATTTGCCAGCTCCTGAAATTCTTCCTTTCTGAGAGACATAGCACTGTGGGTGATTACACTTTTCAGTGTTATGTTTCTTTTAAGAAACATTCCCAACAGTTTTCCTTGGGACTTGTTTTTCCCACAAAATTTTGGTCGCAATTGCCTTTCCTTTGTCAACAGCCTTAGCTTTTTGACTAATGCTATAGGTTGTTTGGGAACCATCTTGCTGAGCACTAACAAATGTTATTCTTTGGTCACTCTTATTCAGAGTGTTAAAACTATTTGCTTGTGTGTCTAGCCCAAGTCCTCCCTTTTCTGAAGGATCTCTTAAATAAGATTGTACTTCAGTAAGAGTGTCACTAGCTTTGACATAAGACTGGAAAGATACTTCCTTCTTTTTGAGTTCCTCATATTCAGAAAGAAGACCTTCACATTTCTTTTGAAGTTTGGCCAAAGCTTCTTTATGTGACTTTTCTGTCTCAGATATCTGAGCTTTGAGAAATGCAATTTCAGCATCCTTTTTCTCAGATATCTTGAGTAATTTAGAATTTTCCTTTACAAGAGAATTCTTTTCTTCTTTCGTAGAGATCAAGTTCTCTTATGAGATGTTCCAGATCTTTGATTCCTTTCTCATCACTTTCATAAGAATAACAAGAAGTATTTGTTACCTCATCAACCATTAGACAAGGTTCAATGTTAGAGATATCTGGAAAGATTTCTTCAGCCACTCCACACATTTCTTTCTTCTTTTGACCAAAGTCAATCACTTCATGAGAAACACCGCACATTTCTGGAGAAGGCAGTGTGGAATCATCTGAGTCTTCATCCTCATAATCAAACTCAATGTCTAGAGCATCCAGTTGGAGTTGAATCTGTTTCCTTTCTTCAGTGAGCATAGCTCTCTGACTTCTCTTGAAGTTTCTTCTATCTTTCTTGTCACCTGTCTTTAGTTTGTTGAAGGCAGGGCAATCCTTCTTGAAATGACCATGTTTCTGACAATAGAAATAGATATCGTTTCTGATTTCTGCTTCCTCAGTACTAGATGCTTTACGAGCATTCATTAGCTTGTGGTTGCATATTTTGTCTTGGTGATAGTTTGAGCCTAGATGCTTTTTCAGCTTCTCTTTGGCTTTTCTTCTCTCAATCTCTCGACTGACATATTTTCTCATTTGCTTTACAACAAGAGCATCCTCAGTCACCTCCTTGCCTTCCTTCTTTTCAGAAGTTCCTTGGGCAACTAGAGCAACATTCTGCAACTTTTCAGTTGTTTGTTCTCTTTGAGTTGTCTCATAGTCAACAGTAGCAAGGTGACAGAAAAGTTCCACTGGAGTGATATCTGGCATTCCTTGGTTAAAGTAGAAAAAATTTATATGCTCCCAGTTATGATTTAGACTTCTCACAATAGTCTTAATCTTTTCTGGTTGGGTATATCTATTACTTTCACCAAGTGCAGCCATGTCACTCATGAGTGTTGTAAACCGAAAATCTAGTTCTTCAAGAGTCTCTGTGGGACCTTGTTTAAAGTTTTGGAATTTGAGCTTCAAAACTTCGAACTTATTTTCCTTCATTTTCTCAGTGCCGGCACAGATTTCTTCAATCAGTTGCCAGGCCACTTTCACCGTTTTTGCACCCCACAGTTTACACTGTATGTGCTCTGGAGTATAACGTATGATAATATTGCGAGCTTGACCATCCAGTCGATTTCTCTTGGCATCTTCCGATGTCCAGAGCTCTCTGGGCTTTGGTTCATAAATAACTTGACTGGTAGGTCTCCTTTGGTTGGCGCATACATGTGAAGACCCATCACTTTGTTCTCTGTCTCTACCATTAGAAACCTCCATGACCTGCTTGAGTTGTTGAATGACTATGGGGCCATTCTTTATCACGTCGATCATTTCGTCACTGATGGCTTCTAGGTGGAGCATCATGTTGTTCTTCCATTTCTCATAATTCTCTGGCTTGAGAATTGGGGCGTCACTTAAAGACATCCTGCAGCAAACACACTAAACAAGCAAATCAAGTGTAGGTGAAAAGTAGTTAGTGGGCACTTATCTGGGATCTAGGTTCAGTGCAGAAGGCTTGGGAACCTCCTGCTCTGATACCACTTGTTGGTCCAGATAACGGCAAAGCAAAAGACTAGGGGGGGGGGGGTGAATAGTATTTTGAAACTTTTATCGATAAACATAATTTCTCAGATATTTGTGAAGATATCTGATAGTTATTTTCAGAGAGCGGAAGACTTTTTGTGATAAGTGCACGTGCTCAACAAGATATGTGTAAATACTTAGCAAGGTAAATAAAGCAAGTAATAAGTTGCAGAAATTAAATAACACAAGTCTTTATAGTGGTATCTGAAGGTGGCGTAATCCTTCAACTAATCCACTTCGGCCTTTCTCAGACCTAGAATCCACTAAGACAGATAATTGAGGTAACCTTACAAGTATCTTCTCTCGATTCCTAAATACACTGGGTTCCCAACCAAGTGTTCCCCCTGAGTTATTCCCCGGCTTTCTCAGCCAAGTACTTCTTACTCAGAAACCTTTTTCCGGGAGTTGTTCCTTAGTTTCCCAAACTAAGTACTTCCTATACTCCACGCCTTTTGGTGTATAGTTTAGGTTTGTTTGTTAAGTGAGCTTCTTTAATAACTTATTCAGTTATGCAGATAGCTCTGAGAATCAAGTATACTTAATACACTTTACAATGTATGGTATCTTGTTCTTTACTGACCCAAGTCTATGATAAGTGTTTAAGAGAATGAATCTCAGATATGAAATCTTAATTCAACTCCTTCACAAATAACAATGCATGTTAAGGATCAGGACACTTAGAACTTTTTGTGCTACTTAGAATCAAGAGCTTTGGTCGCAACAGAAAGCTTGAAGATAAGTAGTACGCTTAAAAGATAGTGTTCAGTGTTCTTGTTGTGAGTTCTGTGTGTGTTCTCAAGCATTCTAAGTGTTGATATTTATAGATGAATTTGAGTGCCGTTTGAATAGTATCCGTTAGGCTTAAATCAAATTCAAACTATTGATATCTGAGTATAGTACTGTTGCACGTTTGTCTTCTTTTTCAGAGACTACCGTTTTTGTTCAAACATTACTGTCCGCGCATTTAATGCACTGTACTATACTTTGTCCTGTAGTGCCAACGGAACTATGCATGCTTTCTGAAGCTTTGCACGTCCTTTTCCAGAGACTATCACAACTCCAGATACCACTTGTTAAAAATATATTGTTTCATGGAAACATAATCTTTATCCAAGGTATCTGAGTGTAGATATCTGTGGGCACTTTTCCTCGTTTTCAGAAACCTTGCATTCTCAGATATCTTTTGCAACACTGTTTATTGAAAAACACTTGTTTCTTCGAGATATCTGGACAAAGCTATCTGATAACCTTTGTCTTCAGAAATCTTGTGCAGTCTTCAAAACTTCAAATATGTTGAACTCTTCTGCTGGATGCATTCTTCTTGGTCATCATAGAGAAATAAAAAAATACATTCAGAGACCTAACATCCTTATACAAGATTTGCTAGACTATCATACTTAGTGAGTTTCCTCTTTTACAGTGTTCAAGTGAACCAAGAGTACTAACCACCTTTCTGAGCTAAGATAAGTCATTAGGTTGCTGATCAAAATCTAAACATATATTCCTAACAAAACATAAGGAGTGGGATAAACTAAAATGTAAAACTCTACTCGAGAGATAAGAAACATAATAAAGGAGTGGGATGATTACAAAAAGAAAAATCTATTTGAGATTTGAACAACACACAGGAGGAGTAACAAAACAATGAACGAAGAACTCTACTTGAGACTTAAACAACACACAAAAGGAGTGGGATAGACAACAAACGAACAAATCTACTGGAGAGATAAGAACAACACAAAAAAGGAGAGGGGTGGACAACAAACGAATAACTCTACTTTAGAATTGAACAACACACTAACGGAGTGGGATAAGGTCAAACGAGGAAGTTTATTCGAGATTTAAACATTACATAGATGGAGTAAGAAATGAAGAACTCTACTTGAGACATAAAAACAACCCACTAAAGGAGAGGGGAGAACAACAATCATATAACTCTATTGAGAGTTAGGACACACTGAAGGAGTAGGACAGACAACAAACGAACAACTCCACTTGAGAGATAAAAACAACACACTAAAGGAGATGTATGAACAACAAACGAATAACTCTACTTGAGAGTTAACCAACACACTAACGGAGTGTGATAATTTCAAACGAGGAAGTCTATTCGATATTTAAACAATACACAGAAGGAGTAAGAATATCATAAACGAAGAACTCTACTTGAGATATAAAAACAACCCACTAAAGGAGAGGGGTGAATGATGAGTAGGTTTTACATCGTCTCATCTGGTCTTTTTTACAACACACTAAGGAGATTTGAACAATACATAGAAGGAGTACGAAATGAAGAACTCTACTTGAGACATTAAAACAACCCCCTAAAGTAGAGGGGAGAAAAACAATCATATAACTCTTCTTGAGATTTAGTACACACTGAAGGAGTAGGATGGACAACAAACTCACAACTCCACTTGAGAGATAAAAACAACACACTAAAGGAGATGGATGAACAATAAACGAATAACTCTACACGAGAGTTAACCAACACACTAACGGAGTGTGATAATTTCAAACGAGAAAGTCTATTCGAGATTTAAACGATACACAGGAGGAGTAAGAATATCACAAACGAAGAACTCCACTTGAGACATAAAAACAACCCACTAGAGGAGAGGGGTGAACAACAATCAAATAACTGTACTTGTGAGTTACGACACACTGAAGGATTGGGACAGACAACAAACGAACAACTACACTTGAGAGATAGAAACAACACATTATAGGAGTGGGATGAATAATAAATGAATAACTCTACTTTACAGTTAAATAACACACTAAAGGAGTGGGATAATGTCAAACGATGAATTCTATTCTAGATTTTAAACATACATAGAAGGAGTGAGAGAATCACAAACGAAGAACTCTACTTGAGAGTTAACCGACACACATAAGGAATGGGATAAAACAATTGTAAAACTCTGCTCGAGAGTTAAGCAACACTGTAATGGAGTGGGATGGTTACAAACAGAGAAGTCTATTTGAGATATAAACAACACACAAGAGGAGTAATAAAATAAGGAACTTGGAACACTACTAGAGAATTAAACAACACACAAATGTAATGGGATAAACATCAATCGAACAACTCTACTTGAGAGTTCAAACAACACACTAAAGAAGTGGGATAAGGTCAAACAAAGACTTCTATTCGATATTTAAACAATACACAAAAGGAGTAAGAGCATCACAAACGAAGAACTCTACTTGAGAGTTGAACAACACACATATGGAGTGGGATAAACTAAAATGTAAAACTCTACTCGAGACTTAAGAAACACAACAAAGGAGTGGGATAATTACAAACAGTGAAATCTATTTGAGATATAGACAACACACAGGAGGACTAATAATGCAAGGAACGAAGAACTCTACTTGAGACTTAAACAACACACAAAAGGAGCGGGATAGACAACAAATGAACAACACAACTTGAGAGATAAAAACAACACACAAAAGGAGAGGGATGGACAACAAACGAATAACTCTACTTTAGAGTTGAAAAACACACTAACGGAGTGGGAAAATGTCAAACGAGGAAGTCTATATGAGATTTAAACGATACATAGACGGAGTAAGAAACAAAGAACTCTACTTAAGCCATTAAAAAAACCCACTAAAGGAGAGGTGTGAACAATAATCATATAACTCTACTTGAGAGTTAGGACACACTGAAGGAGTAGGACAAACAACAAACGAACAACTCCACTTGAGAGATAAAAACAATACACAAAGGCGAGGGATGAACAACAAACGAATAACTGTTGGTCCAGATAACGGCAAAGTAAAAGACTAGGGGGGGGGGGGGGTGAATAGTCTTTTAAAACTTTTGTCGATAACAACTATTTCTCAGATATCTGTGTAGATATCTGATACTTCGATTCAGAGCGCGGAAGACTTAAGATAGATAAGTGCAGAAAAAGTTAAAGTGTGTGTGTGTGTTGCTGAAATGTAAGTACATAGAAGTAAATAACACAACAAGTATAGTGGTATCTGGAGGTGGCGTAATCCTCCAACTAATCCACTTCGGTCTTCCAAAGACCTAGAATTCACTAGAATAGATAATTGAGGTCACCTTACAAAAATCCTATTCTAAGATTCCTTAAACAAATGGTTCCCAACCAAATGTTCCCCCTGAGTTGTTCCCGACTTTCCTGACAAGTACTTCACTTACTCGAAACCTTTTGAGCTATTCCTAGCTTCCCAAGCTAAGTACTTCTGTGCTCAATAACCTTGGAGTTATTCCTTAGTTTCTCAAACTAAGTACTTTTGTACTCCACTTGATGATGGTGTTGGTTTTGGTTTGAGTTGTCGATGAGCTTCTTTAATAACTTTTGATTAATCGGATAGCTCTGAATCAAGTATACTTAATACACTTTTCAATGTATGGTATCTTGTTCTTTTTACTGACCCAAGTCTTAGATAAATGTTCAAGAGAATGAATCTCAGATACTTGATCTTTCAATTCAACTCTTTCACAGATAGCAGTGCTTGTTTAGGATCAGGACACTTAGAACTTTAGTGCTACTTAAGATCAGGAGCTTTGGTCGCAACAGAAAGCTTTGAGGATAAGTAGTTTGCTTGAGAGAATATGTTGTTCAACGTGTTTATAGAGTTCAAGGTGTCCTCTCAAGTAGTCTAAGTGTTGATATTTATAGATGAATTTGAATGCCGTTGAATAGTATCCGTTAGGCTTAAATCAAATTCAAACTATTGATATCTGTGTAATCTTCTTGAGTTTGTCTTCTTCTTCAGAAGGTACCGTTGCTTTTATTCAGACATCTCTGTCCGTGCATTAAATGCATTGTACTATACTTTTTGTCCTGTAGTGCCAACGGAACAATGCTCAGTATCAGAGACTAGTATTATCTGATTCTTTGCACGTCCTTATCTTCAATCTTCAGATACCACTTTATTGAAACAACTTTGTTGCAATATATTTCTTTTTCAGAAATGTGGTTAAGGCTCAAGGTATCTGAGAGTAGATATCTGTGGGCACTTTCCTGGTTTTCAGAAAACCTTGCAGTTCTCAGATATCTCTTGTGACAGCTTGTTTAATACTATTCGTGTCTTCAAGATATCCGACCAAGGTATCTGTAAAACTATTTCAGTAATCTTGTGCAGTTTCTTCAAATCTTCAATGTCGTTGAACTTGTTCCGCTTGGATGTCTTCTTCTTGGTCTTCTCTTCATAAAATAAAAATTACATTTTGAGACCTATCATCCTATACAAGATTAGCTAGACTATCATACTTAGTGGGTTTCCTCTTTTACAATGTTCAAGTGAACCAAGAGTACTAATCACCTTTCTGAGACTAAGATAAGTCATCATGTTGCTGATCAAAATCTAAACAGATATTTCTAAAAAATATCTAACAAAATTTCCTAAAAAATTTCCCCCTTTTTGATCAGTCAACGATGACTATCTGACCTATTACAAATCTGGATGAGTGAACAATCCAACACTTAATCATTTCTAAAGATTTTTCAATTCATTCAATTAAGTGCAGAAAGTAAACATCAACCAAATCACAAGGTGTGATCTTTGCTGACAAGTTATCTTTTATAGAATACTGTCTGAGAGTAAGTTCATCAGATAAGTTACAATGAAAGATTACAGATAACTTATATACATGAAACAAGTTTAGCTCAGTCAGCAAAAATACAACAAAAATACATAGTAAATTAGGACAACAGGAGTAGCCAAGCTCCAAGTAAACATCCTAATAGACTAGTCTTCAAGTCTTCAACTCTTCAAGTCTTCAACAGTAGTTCTATGGATCAGTCTGCAAATTTCCTATCTCGAAACCTTTTGATGTCATCAAAATAATCATAGAGAAGTGTTCTGACGAGCATCTCAGTGTCTCTGGCAAATCCACAGACCTCTTTGTAGGTTTTGGTAGGATTTTTCTTGACAAAATGTTTGACCCACAGATACTTTCCCCACTTCCAGGCATGCTCTATTCTGATATCTTAAAGCTTGAAGTATTCGTAGATAATCCTCAGATATCTGATGTCACCCTTGTATTGATCTTCAGTTAGATAGAACGACTCATAGGGTTCCACAGCGAGTCTTGCTCTTGTACTGTTCTGTGATATTGAATTACATGCACATGATCTGGCTTTCCATATGGACATTCATCAGAGAGGGCCTTTCTCATGGCTTCAGTTCTCTTGACAACTTCAAAATCCAACCAGGCTTTAATGTGATTGGTGTTGATCAAGGTTGGCTTATCTTTTCTCCATGCCATAAGTTGTTTATGGATTGGTTCTGGAAATCATGAATTTACCAGTAGATGCTTAATTTCCAGAATCCAATAGCCATTTTTCTGATTGATGCACCTGTAGACAGAGGAATCATTGCCATTCTTCACATACTCTATTTTGGCTTCTTCTGGCCTGAGTGGAAGTTGACTTTGTCTTTGCTCAGCTCTCAGTCTGTTCCTTCTTTGTCTTGAATTCTCTTTGGGTTCGTTGCTTGAAGAACCACCCTGGATAGACTTGGTATTTCCAGAGGGTGTTTTAGCTGCTAGGGGCTTTGCAGCTATGGGCTCAGTTAGGCTTTCAATTTTCCTTTTTCTGTGAAGAGGAGCTTCATCTTCATCCGTTTCCTCATCATCATCAAGATTAGATCTTGTGAGAGTTTTACAGCCTTCTTCATTGCCCAATGACTTGATTTGACCTTCTTCTTCTTCAGAAGATTCATCAATCCCTTTAACTTGTCTTCTCCTTGGAGCCTTGGTACTCCTTGGAGGTTTCTGTGCCATGGCCCTTGTTATCATTGTAGTTCCTTGATGGGTTTAAGGAAGCGACTACTATTTACAAAGCTTGGCTTGAGGAGGTTCGTTGATTACGAGGGTGGTGGGAAGTTTTCATGTTTCTTCTTCCTCTACGAGCCACACGGCTCAGTTCTTCTTGTTTTCTTCTCCTTCTTCCCATTCCCCCTGACTTTGAGGTCCAGATTTGTACACTCTTTCCCCTTAGTCATTGTTGGCTGACTCAGTCTCATAAAAGAATCTGAGAGAGTTAAAATGCCCTTGTAAATAATTGTATGCAGTGACCAACTTCTGAAGTTCGGCTTTGAGCTCCTGATTTTGCTTGATAGGATGGCATCTGCTTTTCAGTGAGCTCTGCCAATGGGCCTAGGATGGCATCTACTTTTCCAGCAGTGTAACTTGCCTCTTGGAAAGCTTTTTCAGCTAAAGACGCATCATCGTCCCTTATCATTCCCAGATCTTTCTGAGCAATGACTATGCTATTGTTCTCTGAGTAACAAGCTCAGTGAACTTTTTCATTTCAGAGGGGACGGAGGCAATTACTTCCTTGTTCTGTGAAGACATCTCCTTTTTCAGATGAGCCAGTACTTGGTATCTGTTCATGTATTCATGGGAGTGGACATTTGGCAGTTTGCTGAAAGTTTCAGGAGCAATCAGTTTCCTTTTCAAGTGTGAAACAGTTAGATGTTCATTGCGATGTTCTGCCAAAGTCTTGTCTTCTTCATCATCTGAGTAATCAGCCCAGTGATCTTCATCCTCTTGGACATTCTCATCGATTGTGTCGAGTCCAGCAACCATCTCAGAGATTGGTTTCTTCCCTTTTTGGGAGGAGGATGGTACTTCTTTTGAAGATGATGTAGCCTTAGCATCATTCTTTGAATTTGATACTTCTTGATGTCGAGTTCTTTGGTGATGGCATTCTGACATCCTGCGACTCTTTAACCTCGAGTAAGCAATCATCTCTTGCAGATATTGATCTTGTAGTTGGTCAAGCTTGTCTCGGATTTAGCTATCTGGTCTTCCGATTGAAGATGGGTATTGTTCTTCTTCCAACAATTATGCGAGTTGAGATTCTGGATTGAGTATTCACAATTTACGGTGATTTCCTCAGAATCCTCAACTACTTGTTCAGTATTAACCTTTTGTTGGGAAGATGGATGAGTTGACTTTTGGGGAGATGGAGACGGAGATTTCTGTGCTTTCCTCTCAGTTTGCTTTTCAGCAGTTGAGGCATGATTTCTTTTTGTCTGTGTCATCCTTTTGGTGATGATCAGTGGGAGGTTCATCGAAGTCGTTTTCGTTTATCGCTTCCTCCTCATCAGTGACAAGATTGATCACTTCAGGAATAGTGATCTTCTGCCCATTAACCTCTTCTTGTTCAGAAGGTATAAATTGCAGAGTCTGGGGCAGAACTGGCTTGAATGCCATCTGTAATCTTGTCTGACCATCTGCCTGTTCAAAGGCTTGTATCAAACTGTGCGCTACTTCTCTGGAGAAATCCTTATGCAATAAAGTACTTGTTTATTGGGAGCCTGCTTTGCACTTGTTTTGCACTTGTTTGAGCCTGAAAGAAAGAGTTTTGAGTGAGCTTCAAAACTTTTATAGATATCTGAGTAGAAGTGTAGTTTAGTTTCTGAGTTACCTGAGTAAGTACTTCAGGCTCAGAGACTTGTGCTACTGAGACAATTGGTGTCTTAGATATCTTGTTGTGAGGTGGAGACTTGGAAGTCTGGTCCTCATCAACCTTTCTTTCTTGAACCTGAGAATTAAAATTATCACAATACTTAGAAAATTTTATCAAGAAAAGTTTAAGTGACAAATCAGATATCTGAGAGGTCAATTACCTTCATGGGAGGCTCAGATACTTGTCTCTCAGAGACTTGTGCAGTCTCTAGAATCTTTTCTTGTGATGAAGGCCTTGATGCCTCATCAATTTCCATAGGTGCAGGCGATGTCGCAACTCTGTCCCCTTGCACTTCTACTTCTGAGTGAGCCTGTGAGTAGAAAGTATTGAGTAATTTAGAAGAAGTTTAAGATAACCCAAGGTGAAGAATTTTTATCACTGATTTTCATATATATATATATATACATATATATATATATGTATATACATATATATATATACATATATGTATATATATATATACATATATATATATATATACCTTCATCTGGGAAAGCTCAATGATGTGTTCTTCAGAAACCTTGTTGGTTTCTGGGTTCTTTTCTGGCATTTCTGCCTTATCTTCCTCTTTCTCAGTTGGAGCCTGTTAGAAACATTTACTTTAAGCACATGAACATATGACTGAAAAGTGTTATCTTAAGAATCAATTTATCACCTGTGGCACAGGCTCAGATTTCTTAAGAGGTGAGGTTGGGGGAACCTCCTCAGTTTCTGAGGCAAGCTTCCCAGCTTCCTCTTGTTTCTGTGTTTCTAACTCAGCCTGTAACAAAGAAATTTTATAAGTAACAAGATATATATAAGCATAAAGTTTCACAAGATGAGAGTTAAACCATTCAGCTACCTGATCCATGTCAGGCTGATTAGTCTCTGAAACTCGTGACCCTTCTATACTTTGGTCTTCTTGTTCCAATAACACTTCTTTGTTTGAAGTTTCAGGTACTTCACACTTTCCTGATTGTGCAACTCAGTTGCCTCCCCTGGTTGATCATTCTGAGTAGATGTCTCAGTTTGATTCCTCTCATTGAGTTGGGAACTTTGGTCTTTTTGAGATTTTCTTGACATCTTGCATTCTTTGGTAATTCAAAATGGAGTTCATTTACCATTTCATCAACCACTTGTGGCCGTTGTGGTTGTGGTTGTTGTGGTTATCTGGAAGCAGAAGATTGGTTAGTAGAGTGTTCTTCCAGGTTTTTAGATGTGGCGTTTCCATCAGCATCTGCCAGCACTAAAATACCACTCATCAGGGCTTTTTGAAGTTGTGCGTAAGAAACATTCCCTGATGATGTGTTTGCACCAACAACCTTTGCTATAGGTGCTTGTTGACAACTTTGAGGTGTAGGTTCTTCTTGAAACCTTTTCACGATTACTATTTCAGTAACCTTAGCCCTTTTTGTTCTTTCTAGGACTTGAGAGATGACTAGCTTCTCATCTTCATCGTCAGAGCTCTCATCAGCATTAGGAACTGATTGGTCTATTACTCCTGCGGTTTCTGTAGATAGGGCTTGGTGTTTCTCACAACTTTTGGCAGCATTTATGAGTTCATCAGCAAGGCTTTCTGCAATAGTCTTCACATTTCTGAAAGCAATTTCTCTTACTGAGTCTACTTGTTCAGTAGTTGATAACTCTTTTGCAGCATTGATGAGTTCATCTGCCTTTATCAGTTCATCGATAATGCTGCGAATGGCGAGAATCGACAACCTCAATGGGTATGTCTTACGATTTTCCCAGACTTCTTTCTTGAAGTTACAGGCTTCTTGGTGGCAACCTTTTCTTCAGATACCTTTTCAGACTTTCGCTTCTTAGAACCTTTTTGTGACCCAGTAACCTTTTTCAACAAGTTTGTATACTCATATTTGTAGAGTAGGTTACTGTTGGCTATTTCAGCCGTCTCTCTGAGCCCAATGCCAAGCTTCTCCAGCAAGTAGCATATCTTCAGACCATAGCCTACTGTGGCGTTTGGCTCAGCTAGTCCTTTGGCGATTTTAGGCTCGAAGCCTTGAATCTTCTTCATAAACTTCATGAAGGCGTACTTTCCCCAGTTAAAAGGGTTTTCCAGCCGTTTTTCTTTTTGATTTAGCAAGAACATCATGATCCATTGTTCTTGGCTTATCAGGTCAGCACCTCCTTGTAGACCATCAAAGCATCTGTGAAGAATGCAAGCCAATACATCCCAGTGAACCATCAGATGTCTGGTTCGGATGTCAGCAAGCTTGAACTCAGTGGGTGTATCTGATTTTTCAAGATCACACACGTCATTGTAAAGTTCTTTAACACCTTCAAGGAGATCATCGTCCTTGGTGTTTATTTCAAAATCCTTTCCAAGATTTTGAAACTCAAACAACTTACAGAAAGTTGTTAAGTCCAGAAGGATTTCCTTTCCTTGGGTGAGGTTTTGTGAACACTATTGCGGTGCCTTGAAACACGGAAATTATCCAGGTTGTTGTAGAATTCCAACACATCGGTGATGAGATTCCACTTGGGCGGCGGATAGAAAACCTTGATTTGTGCCTTTTCAAGCATGTCGAGAATCGGTTTTACATCGGTTTGGTTTTCAATTGCAGTGAGGTATTCCTCAACCATGGCACCACCCCAAATCATTACGTGATTTGAAGTCAATGGTCGATTAAAATCTCCTACCAGTCGGTTGTTCACAATAACCAACTCTGGTGCTTGCTTTTCAGCAGTACCAGTGGAGGATTGAGATTTCAGTGTAGAAGAATTCTTTGGGGCCATCTCTTTATATAGTGTAGATTTCGATTGGTGTTTGAAAGAGATTTGATTTAGTAATTCTTTGCAGAAAAAATTAATCTTGATTTCGAGATTGTAGAAGATTTGCGGAGAATCGAGAAGGTTTTGCTATTTTGTGCAAGTCGGAATATTGGATTAAGTAAAGTGATTTCTTTTGCCAAAATCCTATATATATAGAAATAGAATCTCAACAGAAAAATACATACAAATTGATTTTGTGTGTATGTATCTGTGATTTGCAAGCAGGCTTGACAAAAGCTAGTTCGGCATTAAATGCAAAGTAGGCTTTGTTAGAATTTTTACAGTCCACTATTTACTGTGAATTAATTTCCACCGTATAGATCAATCACTTAATTTCATCAAGGGTCACCATTGCTTCTTCAGCAATGATCACAATTAACAAGTGTAATTGTGCCCATTTAATGAATTTTGGCTATTAGCTATCTGAATCACGTTTGTGTATGACCAAGAACCCTGTTTGCATCTGAATCTGTCTTATACTTAGGATTTTTCCAAGTTTTTCATCAAGATAGAAATAATGCGAATTTCAAGAGAGTAGTTGACTGCAGATAGTTGTACTATTCTCCTTTGTGTTCACCGTTTATAGAGTGATTCAGATATCTGAGTTCCCGTTTCAGAGATCTTAAGCTGTCTTTTTGCTCTTTAGCCTTTTTGACTTCTGGATACCCGTTCCAGATTTCTCTTTTCTCTTCTCTGGATGCCCGTTCCAGATACCTGAACTCTTTCAGTTCATTGGTAGTTCCATTAGTCCAAGACTATGTCTTAAGGCTAAGAATCTACTTTCTTGTAGTGGCTTAGTGAAGATATCTGCAAGTTGGTCTTCAGTGCCAATCTTGAGTATCTCTATATTGCCTATTTCAACATGGTCTCTGATGAAGTGATGTCTAACATCAATATGCTTTTTTCTGGCATGAAATTTAGGATTCTGTGTAATTGCAATAGCACTTATGTTGTCACAGAAAATGGGAGTTTTCTCTTCAATGAGTCCATAGTCTTTAAGTTGTTGTTGTATCCACAGAATTTGTGTTGCACAACAACCAGCAGCAATATATTCAGCCTCTGTGGTAGAAGTTGCAATTGAGTTTTGCTTCTTGCTAAACCATGAGATAAGTCTAGTACCGAAGACAAGTTCTGAGGTGCTTTTCCTATCAGCGATGATCCGGCATAATCGTCTGAGTACCGACTAAACTCAATCCGCTTTCTTTAGGATACCACAATCCTACATCTTGTACCTTTTACATACCTTAATATTTTCATAGCAATGTTGTAGTGTGTTTGCATCGGTTTATGCGAAATCTAGCACACACTCGGCGTATTGAATATCAGGTCTACTTGCAGTGAGGTAAAGTAGTGAACCTATCAATTTCCTATACTTATGTTCTTCAACACTTTTGTCTGAATCAGTATAGGTCATTTTGGTTCCAATGCTCATAGGTATCTTAGCATTCTTTTCAGAAGGCTTAAGATTGAATTTTGTGAGCATATCTTTTGCATACTTTGTTTGACTAATGAATATTCCATCATTTAGTTGCTTGACTTGCAATCCTAGAAAATAATTCATTTCTCCCATCATGCTCATCTCAAACTTACTTTTCATGAGATTTGCAAAGTCATTACAAAGTTGCTTGTCCTTAGATCCAAATATGATGTCATCAACATATACTTGAACTAAGAGTAGTTTTCCATCATGGTTTAAGGTAAATAAAGTTTTATCAACTTCACCTTTCTTGAAACCACTTTCCAGAAGGTATTTGGCGAAAGTGTCATACCATGCTCTTGGAGCTGTTTGATCCATCTGAGCTTTGTGGTTTATAGACCATTCTACTTTACGAGGAAACTTCAAAGCCGGTGGTTGCTCAACATAAACTTCTTACGCAAGTTCACCGTTCAAGAATGCACTTTTGACATCCATCGATAAACTTTAAAATCTTTATGATTTGCAAAGGCTAGAAAGAGTCTTATTGCATCAATCGCTTGGTGCATATGACTCATCAAAATCTAAGCCTTGATGCAGGTAAATCCTTGGCAACCAATCTTGCTTTGTTTACGGTTATTTCACGATTCATTCATTTGTTTGAAAACCCATTTAGTTACAATCACAGATATTCCTTCCACGAATGGAACTAATTTCCAGACTTTGTTTCTCTCAAATTGATCCAACTCTTCTTGCATTGCAGAGATCCAGTCTTGGTCTCCTAATGCTTCTTCTATATTTTTGGGTTCAATATTTGAGATGAAACATCGAAAGAGAATTAGCATTTTAACTATTGCTCTCCTAGTCCTAACACCTTGATTAATTGGTCCAATCACATCTTTTGCGATGATCCTTGATCCATCTCATCATAGGTTTAGTGCTAGTAGGATCAATATCGAAATGATTTGAATGTGAATCCTTTGGGATTTTGATTTGATACTTTTTCAGTATCTAAGACATTTTGCTCCTCAGAAGGGCAATTAATGTCTGACACTTGTTCAGCGTTTGAGCTATCTGGAACATGTCTTTCAGTGAGATTATTTCCAGAGATAGCTTTATGATGAACATCTTCAGTTTCCATTTCTGGAAGTTTCATAGGAAATTCTTCATCATGTTTGTGAGTCATCTTGTTGTTACTAGGCACTTCATGCTTTTCTTCGTCAGAGTCATCCTCCCTTTCCGTAATGATGTTTCTCCTTTCTGAGGATTCTTCTTCAGAATCCCTCAACATTAGTTCTTTGAACCTTTCTGAGAGTTCATCATTAGGAGGTGTTTTCTTGCTTCCTTCATAGAATACAACATGAACTGATTCTTCAATTTTCTTTAGTCTTTTGTTGTAAATTCTGTAGGCTTTGCTATTCGTGGAATAGCCAAGAAATACACTTTCATCTACCTTTGGTTGAAATGTTCTCAGATAATCTTTTCCATTGTTTAGAACAAAACATCTATAACCAAATACTCTTAGATGTTTGATATTAGGGGGACTACCAACCAAGATTTCATAAGGGGTCTTGTCATGGTGTTTGTTTATCAAACATACATTACGAGTGTAGCGGTGTGTTTCTGACTTCAACCCAATAAATTTCACTTATTTCGATGTCATTAGCATCGTCCTTACGACTTCTTTAAAGGTTCTTTTTCCTTTCTACAACACCATTTTGTTGAGGTGTTCTTCAGAGGAAAGTTGGTGTTGTATACCTTTGCAGTACAAAACTCCTTTATGTCTTGGTTGACAAACTTCGGTACCATGATGCGATTGCGAGATACCTTGTCATTTTTATGACTTCAAGCTTTTTGACAAGTTTGGTATCTCCACCTGGCGTCATATTTGTGTTTCGGAAAGACAACCAAGTGAATCTTGAGAAGTCATCTACAACAACGGACCATACTTCTTTCTGCATAACTAATTCTGAGATGATTCAAAAAGATCCATATGGAGTAGTTGCAGTGGTCTAACACTAGAGTGTCTAGTTTTGGACTTGAAAGAGATTTTGGATTGTTTCCCCATCTCACATGCAGAACAGATATCATCCTTTCTGAAAGACGTTTTGGGAAGGCCAACCACTAACTCTTTCTTGGCAAGTTTGTTGAGTTTTGAAGTTCAAGTGACTCATTCTTTTGTGCCATAATCGGTGCTCTTACGTGTGACCAGTTGACTCACCATGAGACATTCTTGATTGTGGCGAGATGCCCAATCGGCAACATAAAAAGCGCCTTTCCGAGCAACCAAGGTATGCTTTGACTCATTGTCAATTAGTTTGCGATTTTGCTTTGAATTTAATAGTAAAACCTTTATGCAAAGCTGCTGCTAAATAGATTATATTTCAAATCCTTAACATGTAATGTCGTCGGTGATTGTTAATGTTCCCAATTTAGCGTTGCCAAATCGAGAGAGGATTTAATTCTCCTCCAACCGTCGATATCTGGTCACGTGTTGCAAGCTTTGTAATCGACAGATTTGCTTTATCTCTGTCATGTGCTTTCGCATCCACTATCAAGCGACCATTGTGCTTTAGTCTAGGAAGCATTCCGCATAACGAGGAACAGAGATTAGGTTCTCAATTCTGATTGGAACTATCAGGACTAAACAATCTTCGGTAGGAATCCATTTTGAATGAATTTCCTTGGAACATTCTTTTGTCGATAGGAACATAAGGAGGAATTCGATTGAATGATTATCATTATTAAAATTATTTTCTTCCTTGGTGTGTTCCTAGGTGCTCCATTTGGTGCTTTCGGATACTGCCGGTCTACGAGTTTGCTTTCGACAAACTTAGCTTTCCTTGGATTTCTTCTAGCCACGGCATTGATTTTGTGGCTTGATTCAACTTCCACTTCGATAATTGCTTTGAGCAATTCTAGCCTTTAACCATCGTTCTTGCTCTTGTTTGTATTCATGAGCAAGTTGTTTCCGATGCCTTTATAGCAATACCGTTTGAGCACTTGAAGCTATCGAGATCTTTTCTCGTGACTTTGCTAGTCTGGTTGATCAATTTCTTTCGAGAAAAAGTCACATGAGAGAATTTGCGACTCTGCAATTCTACCCTTTTGAGAGACATAACCTTGTGGGTGTTTACACTTTTCAGTGTTGTGTTTCTTTTCAGAGACGTGCCCATCAGTTTTATTTTTGACTTGTTTTTCCCACAAAGGTTTAGTCGCAACTGCCTTTCCTTTGTCAACAATCTTCGTCTTCTGACCGATACATAGATTGCATGGGAACCATCTTGCTGAGTACTTACAAATGTTCTTCTTTCCTCACTCTTATTCAGAGTGATAGAACAATCTGTCTATGTATTCAGCCCAAGTCCTTTCTTTTCTGAAGGATCTCTTAAGTAAGATTGTACTTCAGTAAGCGTGTCACTAGCTTTGGCATAAGATTGAGAAGATAATTCTTTCTTTTTGAGTTCCTTGTTCTCAAAAAGAAGATCTTCATATTTCTTTCATAATTCAGCCATTGCTTCTTTATATGACTTTTCAGTCTCAGATATCTGAGCTTTGAGAAATGCATTTTCAGCATCCTTTTTCTCAGATATCTTAACTAATTGAGAATTTTCCTTTGCAAGAGAATTCTTTTCTTCTTCAAGATTTTCGGCTCTAGCTCGGATCATTAGAAATTCTCTTTCATAGATGTCAAGATCTTTCCTGAGATTTTCTAGATCTTTTATTTCTTCTTCATCACTTTCATAAGTATAACAAGAAGTATGTGTTACCTCATCAGCCATAAGACAAATTTCTATGTTAGAGATGTCTGGACCGTCAATCTCAGCAACTCCACACATTTCATTCTTCTTGAGGCCGAAGTCGATTAAATCATGAGTAACTCCACATAATTCTGGTGATGGTATGATTGAATCATCTGAATTGTCATCTTCAGAATCTGTCTCATAGTCTAGAGCATCCAGTTGAGTTTGGATTTTCTTTCTTTCTTCAGTTAATAAAGCTTTCTGGCTTCTTCTGAAGATTTTTCTATCTTTCTTGTCACCTGTCCTTAGTTTGTTGAAGGCAGGACAATCCTTCTTGAAGTGACCAGGTTTCTGACAATAGAAGCAGATATCGTTTCCAATTTCTACTTCCTCAGTACATGATGCTTTACGAAATTTGCTTATTGAGCTTTGCATATTTTTGTACTGGTGATAGTTTTTGAGCCTAGATGCTTTTTCAGCTTCTCTTTGGCTTTTCTTCTCTCAATTTCTCGACTGACATATTTTCTCATTTGCTTTGCAGCAAGAGCATCCTCAGTCTCTTCCTTGCTTTTCTTCTTTTCAGAAGTTCCTTGAGCAACTAGAGCAATATTATGCAACTTTTCAGTTGTTTGTTCTCTTTGTGTTGTCTCATATTCAACCGTAGCAAGATGTTAGAAGAGTTCCACTGGAGTGATATTTGGCATACCTTGATTAAAATAAAAGAATTTAGTATGCTCCCAGTTGTGGTTAAGACTTCTGACAATAGTCTTAATCTTTTGACGATGTCTGTTGCTTTCCCAAGTGCCATATCACTCATGAGAGTGGTAAATCTGAAATCAAATTCTTCCAGAGTTTCAGTGGGTCCTTGTTTGAAATTTTGAAATTTCAACTTGAGAACTTCGAACTTGTTTTCTTTGGTTTTCTCAGTTCCGGCACAGATTTCTTCAATCAGTTGCCAGGCAACTTTCGCCATTTTAGCACCCCACAGTTTACACTGTATGTGCTCAGGTATAGATCTGATGATGATATTATGAGCTTGACCATCCAGACGATTTCTCTTGGCATCTTCCGATGTCCAGAGTTCTCTGGGCTTTGGTTCGTAAATAACTTGACTATTAGATCTCCCACTTGTTGACGCATCAGTTTGTGAAGATCCTTCGCTTTGATCTCTGTCTCTACCATTAGAAACCTCCATGACTTGTTTAAGTTGTTGAATGACTATTGGGCCATTTATTATTACTTCGATCATTTCGTCACTTATGGCTTCAAGGTGGAGCATCATGTTATTTTTCCATTTCTCGTAGTTCTCTGGTTTTGAGAACGGGTGCATCACTCAGAGACATTCCTGCACACTTAACACACAAATTAAATAGTCCTCGTAAATGGACAAAGTTCCTTCACCTATCTGGGGATCTAGGTTCAGTGCAGAAGGCTCTGATACCACTTGTTGGTCCAGATAACGGCAAAGTAAAAGACTAGGGGGGGGGGGTGAATAGTCTTTTAAAACTTTTGTCGATAACAACTATATCTCAGATATCCGTGTAGATATCTGATACTTAGATTCAGAGCGCAGAAGACTTAAGATAGATAAGTGCAAAAACAGTACAGAGAAGTGTGTGTGTGTTCTTTGAAATGTAAATCTGAAGTAAATAACACAGCAAGTATAGTGGTATCTGGAGGTGGCGTAATCCTCCAACTAATCCACTTCGGTCTTCCAAAGACCTAGATAATTGAGGTCACCTTACAAAAATCCTATTCTAAGATTCCTTAAACAAATGGTTCCCAACCAAATGTTCCCCCTGAGTTGTTCCCCGGCTTTCTGACCAGAGTACTTCTGTACTCGAAACCTTTTGAGCTATTCCTAGCTTCCCAAGCTAAGTACTTCCTGTGCTCAATAACCTTGGAGTTATTCCTTAGTTTCTCAAACTAAGTACTTCCTGTACTCCACGCCAGTGATGGTGTTGGTTTTGGTTTGAGTTGTCAGATGAGCTTCTTTAATAACTTTTCAGTTAATCAGATAGCTCTGTGAATCAAGTATACTTAATACACTTTTCAATGTATGGTATCTTGTTCTTTTTACTGACCTAAGTCTTAGATAAATGTTCAAGAGAATGAATCTCAGATACTTGATCTTTCAATTCAACTCTTTCACAGATAGCAGTGCTTGTTTAGGATCAGGACACTTAGAACTTTAGTGCTACTTAAGATCGAGCTTTGGTGCATGAAAGCTTTGAGGATAAGTAGTTTGCTTGAGAGAATATGTTGTTCAGCGTGTTTATAGAGTTCAAGGTGTCTTCTCAAGTAGTCTAAGTGTTGATATTTATAGATGAATTTGAATGCCGTTGAATAGTATCAGATTAAACCGTCAAATTCAAACTATTGATATCGTGTATAATCTTCTGACGGGTTTGTCTTCTTCTTGAAGGTACCGTTGCTTTTATTAGACATCTCTGTCCGCATTAAATGCATTGTACTATACTTTTGTCTGTAGTGCCAGCGGAACTATACTCGATGTCGAGACTAGTATTATATGATTCTTTGCCGTCCTTATCTTGATCTTGAGATACCACTTTATTGAAACAACTTTGTTGCAATATATTTCTTTTTAGAAATGTGGTTAAGGCTCGAGGTATCGAGAGTAGATATCATGGGCACTTTCACGGTTTTCGGAAAAGCTTCAGTTCTCGATATCTCTTGTGACCTGACTTGTTTAAGACTATTCGTGTCTTCAAGATGTCGACCAAGGTATCTGTAAAACTGTTTCAGTAATCTTGTGCAGTCTTCAAATCTTCAATGTCGTTGAACTTTTGTTCTGCTTGGATGTCTTCTTCTTGGTCTTCTCTTCATAAAATAAAAATTACATTTTGAGACCTATCATCCTATACAAGATTAGCTAGACTATCATACTTAGTGGGTTTCCTCTTTTACAATGTTCAAGTGAACGAAGAGTACTAATCACCTTTACGAGACTAAGATAAGTCATCATATTCTTGATCAAAATCTAAGCAGATATTTCTAACAAAATATCTAACAAAATTTCTAACAAATTTCCTAACAATAACTCTACTTGAGTTAACAACACACTAAAGGAGTGGGATAGTGTCGAATGAAGAATTCTATTGATTTGAACCTGACATAGAAGAATCTGAAATGAAGAACTCTACTAGAGACATAAAAACAACCCACTAAAGTAGAGGAGAACAACAATCATATAACTCTTCTTGAGAGTTAGGACACGATGAAGGAGTAAGGCGGACAACAAACTCACAACTCCACTTGAGAGATAAAACAACACACTAAAGGAGATGGATGAACAACAAGCGAATAACTCTACGAGAGTTAACCAACACTAACAGTGTGATAATTTCAAGCGAGGAAGTCTATTGAGATTTAAACAATACACGGGAGGAGTAAGAATATCACAAGCGAAGAACTCTACTTGAGACATAAAACAACCCACTAAAGGAGAGGGTGAACAATAATCAAATAAGCGTACTTGTGAGTTCTGACACACTAAAGGATTGGGACGGACAACAAGCGAACAACTACACTTGAGACCTGACACATTATAGGAGTGGGATAAACAATAAGCGAATAACTCTACTTTACGGTTAAATAACACACTAAAGGGTGGGATAATGTCAAGCGATGAATTCTATTCTAGATTTTAAACATACATAGAAGGGTGAGAGAATCACAAGCGAAGAACTCTACTTGAGAGTTAACCACACACATAAGGAATGGGATAAAACAATTGTAAAACTACGCTTTCGAGAGTTAAGCAACCTTTGTAATGGAGTGGGATGATTACAAACAGAGAAGTCTATTTGAGATATAAACAACACACAAGACGAGTAATAAAATAAGGAACGAGGAACACTACTAGCGAATAAAACAACACACAAAAGTAATGGGATAAACATCAATCGAACAACTACTTGAGAGTTCAAACAACACACTAAAGAAGTGGGATAAGGTCAAACAAAGGCGTCTATTCGAGATTTAAACAATACACAAAAGGAGTAAGAGCATCACAAACGAAGAACTCTACTTGAGAGTTGAACAACACACATATGGAGTGGGATAAACTAAAATGTAAAACTCTACTCGAGACTTAAGAAACACAACAAAGGAGTGGGATAATTACAAACAGTGAAATCTATTTGAGATTTACACAACACACAGGAGGACTAATAATGCAAGGAACGAAGAACTCTACTTGAGACTTAAACAACACACAAAAGGAGTGGGATGGACAACAAATGAACAACACAACTTGAGAGATAAAAACAACACACAAAAGGAGAGGGAGGGACAACAAACGAATAACTCTACTTTAGAGTTGAACAACACACTAACAATTGGGAAAATGTCAAAGAGGAACTCTATACGAGATTTAAGCGATACATTGGCGGAGTAAGAAACAAAGAAGCGTACTTAAGCGAATAACAACCCACTAAAGGAGAGGTGTGAACAATAATCATATAACTCTACTTGAGAGTTAGGACACACTGAAGGAGTAGGACAAACAACAAACGAACAACTCCACTTGAGAGATAAAAACAACACACAAAGGAGAGGGATGAACAACAAAGGAATAACTCTACTTCAGAGTTAACAGCACAGTAAAGGAGTGGGATAATGTCAAATGAAGAATTCTATTCGAGATTTGAACAATACATAAAAGAATGAAATGAAGAACTCTACTTAAGACATAAAAACAACCCACTAAAGGAGGGGGGAGAACAACAATCATATAACTCTTCTTGAGAGTTACGACTCACTGAAGGAGTAGGACAAACAACAAACTCAGAAATCCACTTGAGAGATAAAAACAACACACTAAAGGAGATGGATGAACAACAAACGAATAACTCTAGATGAGGGTTAACCAACACACTAACGGAGTGTGATAATTTCAAGCGAGGAAATCTATTGAGATTTAAATAATACACAGGAGGAGTAAGAATATCACAAACGAAGAACTCCACTTGAGACATAAAAACAACCCACTAAAGGAGAGGGGTGAACAACAATCAAATAAATGTACTTGTGAGTTACGACACACTGAAGGATTGGACGGACAACAAGCGAACAACTACACTTGAGAGATAGAAACAACCTGATAAATGAGTGGGATGAACAATAAATGAATAACTCTAGTTTACAGTTAAATAACACACTAATGGAGTGGGATAATGTCAAACTATGAATATAATTCTAGATTTTAAACATACATATTTGGAGTAAGTGAATCACAAACAAAGAACTCTACTTGAGTTTTAAACAACACACATAAGGAATGGGATAAAGCAATTGTAAAACTACGAAGAGAGTTAAGCAACACCATAATGGAGTGGGATGATTACAAGCAGAGAAGTGTATTTGAGATATAAACAACACACAAGACGAGTAATAAAATAAGGAACGAGGAACACTACTAGAGAATTAAACAACACACAAAAGTAATGGGATAAACATCAATCAAACAACTCTACTTGAGAGTTCAAACAACACACTAAAGAAGTGGGATAAGGTCAAACAAATACGTCTATTCGAGATTTAAACAATACATAAAAGGAGTAAGAGCATCACAAACGAAGAACTCTACTTGAGAGTTGAACAACACACATATGGAGTGGGATAAACTAAAATGTAAAACTCTACTCGAGACTTAAGAAACACAACAAAGGATTGGGAGAATTACAAACAGTGAAATCTATTTTAGATTTAGACAACACACAGGAGGACTAATAAAGCAAGGAACGAAGAACTCTACTTGAGACTTAAACAACACATAAAAGGACTGGGATAGACAACAAATGAACAACCTGACTTGAGAGATAAAAACAACACACAAAAGGAGAGGGAGGGACAACAAGCGAATAACTCTACTTTAGAGTTGAACAACACACTAACGAATTGGGAAAATGT
Organism: Plantago major; assembly: GCA_026545765.1. Classification (NCBI taxonomy): domain Eukaryota; kingdom Viridiplantae; phylum Streptophyta; class Magnoliopsida; order Lamiales; family Plantaginaceae; genus Plantago; species Plantago major. Next base: position 40,291 of record JAIFAC010000250.1, on the reverse strand, counting down.
CAAGCGAGGAAGTCTATACGAGATTTAAGCGATACATAGGCAGAAGAAACAAAGAACTCTACTTGACCATAAAAACAACCCACTAAAGCAGAGGGGTGAACAACAATAATATAACTCTATTTGAGAATAGGACACACTGAAGGAGTAGGACAAACAACAACCGAACAACTCCACTTGAGAGATAAAAACAACACACAAAGGAGATGGGATAATGTCAAATGAAGAATTCTATTCGAGATTTGAACAATACATAGAAGAATGCGAAATGAAGAACTCTACTTAAGACATAAAAACAACCCACTAAAGGAGAGGGGAGAACAACAATCATATAACTCTTCTTGAGAGTTACGACTCACTGAAGGAGTAGGACAAACAACAAACTCACAACTCCACTTGAGAGATAAAAACGACACACTAAAGGAGATGGATGAACAACAAACGAATAACTCTAGATTAGGGTTAACCAACACACTAACGGAGTGTGATAATTTCAAGCGAGGAAATCTATTGAGATTTAAATAATACGGGAGGAGTAAGAATATCACAAGCGAAGAACTCCACTTGAGACATAAAACAACCCACTAAAGGAGAGGGGTGAACAACAATCAAATAACTGTACTTGTGAGTTACGACACACTGAAGGATTGGGACAGACAACAAACGAACAACTACACTTGAGAGATAGAAACAACACAATAAAGGAGTGAGATGAACAATAAACGAATAACTCTACTTTACAGTTAAATAACACACTAAAGGAGTGGGATAATGTCAAACGATGAATTCTATTCTAGATTTTAAACATACATAGAAGGAGTAAGAGAATCACAAATGAAGAACTCTACTTGAGTGTTAAACAACACACATACGGAATGGGATAAAGCAATTTTAAAACTCTGCTCGAGAGTGAAGCAACACTATATTGCAGTGGGATGATTACAAACAGAGAAGTCTATTTGAGATATAAACAACACACAAGATGAGTAATAAAATAAGGAACGAGGAACACTACTAGAGAATTAAACAACACACAAAAGTAATGGGATAAACATCAATTGAACAACTCTACTTGAGAGTTCCAACAACACACTAAAGAAGTGGGATAAGGTCAAACAAAGAAGTCTTTTCTAGATTTAAACAATACACAGAAGGAGTAAGAGCATCCCAAACGAAGAACTTTACTTGAGAGTTGAACAACACACATATGGAGTGGGATAAACTAAAATGTAAAACTCTACTCGAGAGTTAAGAAACACAATAAAGGAGTGGGATAATTACAGACAGAGAAATCTATTTGAGATTTAGACAACACACAGGAGGACTACTAAAGCAAGGAACGAAGAACTCTACTTGAGACTTAAACAACACACAAAAGGAGTGGGATGAACAGCGAATGAACAACTCGACTTGAGAGGTAAAACAACACACAAAAGGAGAGGGATGGACAACAAGCGAATAACTCTACTTTAGAGTTGAACAACACACTAACGTGGTGGGAAAATGTCAACGAGAAAGTCTATCTGAGATTTAAGCGATACATAGACGGAGTAAGAAACAAAGAACTATACTTGAGCCATAAAAACAACCCACTAAAGGAGAGGGGTGAACAATAATCATATAACTCTACTTGAGTGTTAGGACACACTGAAGGAGTAGGACAAACAACAAACGAACAACTCCACTTGAGAGATAAAAACAACAAACAAAGGAGAAGGATGAACAACAAGCGAATAACTTCGACTTGAATTAACAACACACTAAAGGAGTGGGATAATGTCGAATGAAGAATTACATTGAGATTTGAACAATACATAGAAGGTGTCTGAAAGGAAGAACTCTACTTGATACATAAAACAACCCACTAAAAGCGGGCCAGGAGACAACAATCATATAACTCTTCTTGAGAGTTAGGACACACTGAAGTAGTAGGACAAACAACAAACTCACAACTCCACTTGAGAGATAAAAACAACACACTAAGGAGAGGGATGAACAACAAACGAATAACTCTACTTCAGTTAACAACACACTAAAGGAGTGGGATAATGTTAAATGAAGAATTCTATTCGAGATTTGAACAATACAAGAAGGTGTCTGAAATGAAGAACTCTACTTGAGACATAAAAACAACCCACTAAAGCGAGGGGAGAACAACCATCATATAACTCTTCTTGAGAGTTAGGACTCACTGAAGGAGTAGAACAAACAACAAACTCACAACTCCACTTAAGAGATAAAAACAACACAGTAAAGGAGATGGATGAACAACAAACGAATAACTCTACATGAGGTTAACCAACACACTAGCAGTGTGATAACTAAGCGAGGAAGTCTATTGAGATTTAAACAATCTGAGGAGGAGTAAGAATATCACAAGCGAAGAACTCTACTTGAGACATAAAACAACCCACTAAAGGAGAGGGGTGAACAACAATCAAATAACTGTACTTGTGAGTTACGACACACTGAAGGATTGGGACAGACAACAAACGAACAACTACACTTGAGAGATAGAACCAACACAATAAAGGAGTGAGATGAACAATAAATGAATAACTCTACTTTACAGTTAAATAACACACTAAAGGAGTGGGATAATGTCAAACGATGAATTCTATTCTAGATTTTAAACATACATAGAAGGAGTAAGAGAATCACAAACGAAGAACTCTACTTGAGTGTTAAACAACATACATAAGGAATGGGATAAAGCAATTGTAAAACTCTGCTCGAGAGTTAAGAAACACTATAATGGAGTGGGATGATTACAAACAGAGAAGTCTATTTGAGATATAAACAACACACAAGACGAGTAATAAAATAAGGAACGAGGAACACTACTAGAGAATTAAACAACACACAAAAGTAATGGGATAAACATCAATCGAACAACTCTACTTGAGAGTTCAAACAACACACTAAAGAAGTGGGATAAGGTCAAACAAAGAAGTCTTTTCTAGATTTAAACAATACACAGAAGGAGTAAGAGCATCACAAACGAAGAACTCTACTTGAGAGTTGAACAACACACATATGGAGTGAGATAAACTAAAATGTAAAACTCTACTCGAGAGTTAAGAAACACAATAAAGGAGTGGGATAATTACAGACAAAGAAATCTATTTGAGATTTAGACAACACATAGGAGGACTACTAAAGCAAGGAACGAAGAACTCTACTTGAGACTTAAACAACACAAAAGGAGAGGGATGGACAACAAGCGAATAACTCTACTTTAGAGTTGAACAACACACTAACGTGGTGGGAAAATGTCAAGCGAGAAAGTCTATCGAGATTTAAGCGATAGATGAGCGGATGAAACAAAGAACTCTACTTGAGCCATAAAAACAACCCACTAAAGGAGAGGGGTGAACAACAATCATATAACTCTACTTGAGTGTTAGGACACACTGAAGGAGTAGGACAAACAACAAACGAACAACTCCACTTGAGAGATAAAAACAACAAACAAAGGAGAGGGATGAACAACAAACGAATAACTCGACTTCAGAATTAACAACACACTAAAGGAGTGGGATAATGTCAAATGAAGAATTACATTGAGATTTGAACAATACATAGAAGAATGCGAAAGGAAGAACTCTACTTGAGACATAAAACAACCCACTAAAGCGAGAGGAGAACAACAATCATATAACTCTTCTTGAGAGTTAGGACTCACTGAAGGAGTAGAAAAACAACAAACTCACAACTCCACTTAAGAGATAAAAACAACACACTAAAGGAGATGGATGAACAACAAACGAATAACTCTACATGAGGATTAACCAACACACTAGCAGTGTGATAATTTCAAGCGAGGAAGTCTATTGAGATTTAAACAATACACGGGAGGAGTAAGAATATCACAAGCGAAGAACTCCACTTGAGACATAAAACAACCCACTAAAGGAGAGGGTGAACAACAATCAAATAAATGTACTTGTGAGTTACGACACCTTTGAAGGATTGGACGGACAACAAGCGAACAACTACACTTGAGAGATAGAAACAACCTGATAAAGGAGTGGGATGAACAATAAGCGTATAACTCTACTTTACGGTTAAATAACACACTAAAGGGTGGGATAATTTCAAGCGATGAATTCTATTCTAGATTCTAAACATACATAGAAGGAGTAAGAGAATCACAAACGAAGAACTCTACATGATTGCTAAACAATACAAATAAGGAATGGTATAAAGGAATTGTAAAACTCTGCTCGAGAGTTAAGCAACACTATAATGGAGTGGGGCGATCACAAATAGAAGTCTATTTGAGATATAAACAACACACAAGATGAGTAATAAAATAAGGAGCGAGGAACACTACTAGAGAATTAAACAACACACAAAAGTAATGGGATAAACATCAATTGAACAACTCTGCTTGAGAGTTCCAACAACACACTAAAGAAGTGGGATAAGGTCAAACAAAGAAGTCTTTTCTAGATTTAAACAATACGAGGAAGGGTAAGAGCATCACAAGCGAAGAACTCTACTTGAGAGTTGAACAACACACATATGGAGTGGGATAAACTAAAATGTAAAACTCTACTCGAGAGTTAAGAAACACAATAAAGGAGTGGGATAATTACAAACAGAGAAATCTATTTGAGATTTAGACAACACAGGAGGACTAATAAAGCATGGAGCGAAGAACTCTACTTGAGACTTAAACAACACACAAAAGGTGGGATAGACAACAAATGACTAACTTCGACTTGAGAGATAAAAACAACACACAAAAGGAGAGGAGCGGACAACAAGCGAATAACTCTACTTTAGAGTTGTACAACACACTAACGTAGTGGGAAAATGTCAAGCGAGGAAGTCTATCGAGATTTAAGCGATACATAGGCAGATGAAACAAAGAACTCTACTTGAGCCATAAAACAACCCGATAAAGGGTGGGGTGAACAACAATCGTATAACTCTACTTGAGAGTTAGGACACATTGAAGGAGTAGGACAAACAACAAACGAACAACTCCACTTGAGAGATAAAAATAACACAAAGGAGAGGGATGAAGAACAAATGAATAACTCTACTTGAGTTAACGACACACTAAGCAGTGGGATATTGTTAAATGAAGAATTCTATTGAGATTTGAACAATACCAGAAGGTGTCTGAAATGAAGAACTCTACTTGAGACATAAAAACAACCCACTAAAGCAGAGGGGAGAACAACCATCATATAACTCTTCTTGAGAGTTAGGACTCACTGAAGGAGTAGAACAAACAACAAACTCACAACTCCACTTGAGAGATAAAAACAACACACTAAAGGAGATGGATGAACAACAAACGAATAACTCTACATGAGGGTTAACCAACACACTAACAGAGTGTGATAATTTCAAGCGAGGAAGTCTATTCGAGATTTAAACAATACAGGAGGAGTAAGAATATCACAAACGAAGAACTCTACTTGAGACATAAAAACAACCCACTAAAGGAGAGGGGTGAACAACAATCAAATAACTGTACTTGTGAGTTACGACACACTGAAGGATTGGGACAGACAACAAACGAACAACTACACTTGAGAGATAGAACCAACACAATAAAGGAGTGAGATGAACAATAAATGAATAACTCTACTTTACAGTTAAATAACACACTAAAGGAGTGGGATAATGTCAAGCGATGAATTCTATTCTAGATTTTAAACATACATAGAAGGAGTAAAGAGAATCACAAGCGAAGAACTCTACTTGAGTGTTAAACAACATACATAAGGAATGGGATAAAGCAATTGTAAAACTCTGCTCGAGAGTTAAGAAACACTATAATGGAGTGGGATGATTACAAACAGAGAAGTCTATTTGAGATATAAACAACACCTGAGGCGAGTAATAAAATAAGGAACGAGGAACACTACTAGAGAATTAAACAACACACAAAAGTAATGGGATAAACATCAATCGAACAACTCTACTTGAGAGTTCAAACAACACACTAAAGAAGTGGGATAAGGTCAAACAAAGAAGTCTTTTCTAGATTTAAACAATACACAGAAGGAGTAAGAGCATCACAAACGAAGAACTCTACTTGAGAGTTGAACAACACACATATGGAGTGAGATAAACTAAAATGTAAAACTCTACTCGAGAGTTAAGAAACACAATAAAGGAGTGGGATAATTACAGACAAAGAAATCTATTTGAGATTTAGACAACACATAGGAGGACTACTAAAGCAAGGAACGAAGAACTCTACTTGAGACTTAAACAACACACAAAAGGAGAGGGATGGACAACAAACGAATAACTCTACTTTAGAGTTGAACAACACACTAACGTAGTGGGAAAATGTCAAACGAGAAAGTCTATACGAGATTTAAGCGATAGATGAGCGATGAAACAAAGAACTCTACTTGAGCCATAAAAACAACCCACTAAAGGAGAGGGGTGAACAACAATCATATAACTCTACTTGAGTGTTAGGACACACTGAAGGAGTAGGACAAACAACAAACGAACAACTCCACTTGAGAGATAAAAACAACAAACAAAGGAGAGGGATGAACAACAAACGAATAACTCGACTTCAGAATTAACAACACACTAAAGGAGTGGGATAATGTCAAATGAAGAATTCTGTTCGAGATTTGAACAATACATAGAAGGTGTACGAAAGGAAGAACTCTACTTGAGACATAAAAACAACCCACTAAAGCAGAGGGGAGAGAACAATCATATAACTCTTCTTGAGAGATAGGACACACTAAAGTAGTAGGACAAACAACAAACTCACAACTCCACTTGAGAGATAAAAACAACACACTAAGGAGAGGGATGAACAACAAACGAATAACTCTACTTCAGAGTTAACAGCACACTAAAGGAGTGTGATAATGTTAAATGAAGAATTCTATTAGATTTGAACAATACATTGAAGGAGTACGAAATGAAGAACTCTACTTGAGACATAAAAACAACCCACTAAAGCAGACGGGAGAACAACAATCATATAACTCTTCTTGAGAGTTAGGACTCACTGAAGGAGTAGAAAAACAACAAACTCACAACTCCACTTAAGAGATAAAAACAACACACTAAAGGAGATGGATGAACAACAAACGAATAACTTTACATGAGGATTAACCAACACACTAGCAGGTGTGATAATTTCAAGCGAGGAAGTCTATTAGAGATTTAAACAATACAGGAGGAGTAAGAATATCACAAACGAAGAACTCCACTTGAGACATAAAAACAACCCACTAAAGGAGAGGGGTGAACAACAATCATATAAATGTACTTGTGAGTTACGACACACTGAAGGATTGGGACAGACAACAAACGAACAACTACACTTGAGAGATAGAAACAACACAATAAAGGAGTGGGATGAACAATAAACGTATAACTCTACTTTACAGTTAAATAACACACTAAAGGAGTGGGATAATTTCAAACGATGAATTCTATTCTAGATTCTAAACATACATAGAAGGAGTAAGAGAATCACAAACGAAGAACTCTACTTGAGTGCTAAACAATACACATAAGGAATGGGATAAAGCAATTGTAAAACTCTGCTCGAGAGTTAAGCAACACTATAATGGAGTGGGACGATCACAAATAGAAGTCTATTTGAGATATAAACAACACACAAGATGAGTAATAAAATAAGGAACGAGGAACACTACTAGAGAATTAAACAACACACAAAAGTAATGGGATAAACATCAATTGAACAACTCTACTTGAGAGTTCCAACAACACACTAAAGAAGTGGGATAAGGTCAAACAAAGAAGTCTTTTCTAGATTTAAACAATACACAGAAGGAGTAAGAGCATCACAAACGAAGAACTCTACTTGAGAGTTGAACAACACACATATGGAGTGGGATAAACTAAAATGTAAAACTCTACTCGAGAGTTAAGAAACACAATAAAGGAGTGGGATAATTACAAACAGAGAAATCTATTTGAGATTTAGACAACACACAGGAGGACTAATAAAGCATGGAACGAAGAACTCTACTTGAGACTTAAACAACACACAAAAGGAGTGGGATAGACAACAAATGACTAACTTCGACTTGAGAGATAAAACAACACACAAAAGGAGAGGACAACAAGCGAATAACTCTACTTTAGAGTTGTACAACACACTAACGTGGTGGGAAAATGTCAACCGAGTAAGTCTATACGAGATTTAAACGATACATAGACGGAGTAAGAAACAAAGAACTCTACTTGAGCCATAAAAACAACCCAATAAAGGAGTGGGGTGAACAACAATCGTATAACTCTACTTGAGAGTTAGGACACATTGAAGGAGTAGGACAAACAACAAACGAACAACTCCACTTGAGAGATAAAAATAACACACAAAGGAGAGGGATGAAGAACAAATGAATAACTCTACTTCAGAGTTAACAGCACACTAAACGAGTGGGATAATGTTAAATGAAGAATTCTATTCGAGATTTGAACAATACACAGAAGGTGTACGAAATGAAGAACTCTACTTGAGACATAAAACAACCCACTAAAGCAGAGGGGAGAACAACCATCATATAACTCTTCTTGAGAGTTAGGACTCACTGAAGGAGTAGAACAAACAACAAACTCACAACTCCACTTGCGAGATAAAAACAACACACTAAAGGAGATGGATGAACAACAAACGAATAACTCTACATGAGGGTTAACCAACACACTAACAGAGTGTGATAATTTCAAGCGAGGAAGTCTATTGAGATTTAAACAATACGGAGGAGGAGTAAGAATATCACAAACGAAGAAGTCCACTTGAGACATAAAAACAACCCACTAAAGGAGAGGGGTGAACAACAATCAAATAACTGTACTTGTGAGTTACGACACACAGAAGGATTGGGACAGACAACAAACGACCAACTACACTTGAGAGATAGAAACAACACAATAAAGGAGTGGGATGAACAATAAACGAATAACTCTAATTTACAGTTAAATAACACACTAAAGGAGTGGGATAATGTCAAACGATGAATTCTATTCTAGATTTTAAACATACATAGAAGGAGTAAGAGAATCACAAACGAAGAACTCTACTTGAGTGTCAAACAACACACATAAGGATTGGGATAAAGCAATTGTAAAACTCTGCTCGAGAGTTAAGCAACACTATAATGGAGTGGGATGATTACAAACAGAGAATTATATTTGCGATATAAACAACACACAAGACGAGTAATAAAATAAGGAACGAGGAACACTACTAGAGAATTAAACAACACACAAAAGTAATGGGATAAACATCAATCGAACAACTCTACTTGAGAGTTCAAACAACACACTAAAGAAGTGGGATAAGGTCAAACAAAGAAGTCTTTTCTAGATTTAAACAATACAAAGAAGGAGTTAGAGCATCCCAAACGAAGAACTCTACTTGAGAGTTGAACAACACACATATGGAGTGGGATAAACTAAAATGTAAAACTCTACTCGATGGTTGAGAAACCTGATAAAGGAGTGCGATAATTACAAGCGAGAAATCTATTTGAGATTTAGACAACACACAGGAGGACTAATAAAGCAAGGAACGAAGAACTATATTTGAGACTTAAACAACAAACAAAAGAAGTGGCATAGACAACGAATGAACAACTCAACTTGACAGATAAAAATAACACACAAAAGGAGAGGGATGGACAACAAACGAATAACTCTACTTTAGAGTTGAACAACACACTAACGTGGTGGGAAAATGTCAAACGAGGAAGTCTATGAGATTTAAGCGATACATAGGCAGATGAAACAAAGAATTCTACTTGACCATAAAACAACCCACTAACGGAGAGGGTGAACAACAATCATATAACTCTACTTGAGAGTTAGGACACACTGAAGGAGTAGGACAAACAACAAACGAACAACTCCAGTTGAGAGATAAAAACAACACACAAAGGAGAGGATGAACAACAAGCGAATAACTCTACTTAAGAGTTAACGACACACTAAAGGTGGGATAATGTCGATTGAAGAATGTTGTTAGAGATTTGAACAATACATAGAAGAATCTGAAATGAACAACTCTACTTGAGACATAAAAACAACCCACTAAGCGGAGGAGAACAACAATCATGTAACTCTTCTTGAGAGTTAGGACACACTGAAGGAGTAGGACAAACAACAAACTCACAACTCCACCTGAGATATAAAAACAACACACTAAAGGAGATGGATGAACACCAAGCGAATTACTCTACATGAGGTTAACCAACACACTAACGGTATGATAATTTCAAGCGAGGAAATCTATTCGAGATTTAAATTATACAGGAGTAAGAATATCACAAACGAAGAACTCCACTTGAGACATAAAAACAACCCACTAAAGAAGAGGAGTGAACAACAATCAAATAAATGTACTTGTGAGTTTTGACACACTGAAGGATTGGGACAGACAACAAACGAACAACTACACTTGAGAGATAGAAACAACACAATAAAGTGGGATGAACAATAAGCGAATAACTCTACTTTACACTAAATAACACACTAAAGGGTGGGATAATGTCAAACGATGAATTCTATTCTAGATCTTAAACATACATAGAAGGAGTAAGTGAATCACAAACGAAGAACTCTACTTGAGTGTTAAACAACACACATAAGGAATGGGATAAAGCAATTGTAGAACTCTGAAAGAGAGTTAAGCAACACCATAATGGAGTGGGATGATTACAAACAGAGAAGTCTATTTGAGATATAAACAACACACAAGGCGAGTAATAAAATAAGGAGCGAGGAACACTACTAGAGAATTAAACAACACACAAAAGTAATGGGATAAACATCAATCAAACAACTCTGCTTGAGAGTTCAAACAACACACTAAAGAAGTGGGATAAGGTCAAACAAAGAAGTCTATTAGAGATTTAAGCAATACATATAAAGGGTAAGAGCCTCACAAGCGAAGAACTCTACTTGAGAGTTGAACCACACACAATGGAGTGGGATAAACTAAAGTGTAAAACTACTCGAGAGTTAAGAAACACAACAAAGGAGTGGGATAATTATAAACAGAGAAATCTATTTGAGATTTAGACAACACACAGGAGGACTAATAAAGCAAGGAATGAAGAACTCTACTTGAGAGTTAAACAACAAACAAAGGAGTGATAAACTAAAATGTAAAACTCTTCTCGAGAGTTAAGAAACCTGATAAAGGGTGGGGTAATTACAAAAAAGAAATCTATTTGAGATTTGAACAACACGGAGGGGTAATAAAACAAGGAGCGAAGAACTCTACTTGAGACTTAAACAACACACAAAAGGTGTGGGATAGACAACAAGCGAACATCTCTCTGGAGAGATAAAACAACACACAAAGGAGAGAGATGGACAACAAACGAATAACTCTACTTTCGAGTTCAACAACACACTAACGGAGTATGATAATTTCAAACGAGGAAGTCTATTCGAGATTTAAACAATACACAGAAGGAGTAAGAATATCACAAACGAAGAACTCTAATTGAGACATAAAAACAACCCACTAAAGGAGAGGGGAGAACAACAATCATATAACTCTAGTTGAGAGTTAGGACACACTGAAGGAGTAGGACAGACAACATACGAACAACTGCACTTGAGAGAGAAAAATAACACACTAAAGGAGATGTATGAACAACAAACGAATAACCCTACCTAAGAGTTAACTAACACACTAACGGAGTATGATAATTTCAAACGAGGAAGTCTATTAGAGATTTAAACAATACACAGAAGGAGTAAGAATATCACAAACGAAGAACTCTACTTGAGACATAAAAACAACCCACTAAAGGAGAGGGGTGAACAACAATCATATAACTCTACCTGATAGTTAGGAAACACTGAAGGAGTATGACAAACAACAAACGTACAACTCCACTTGAGAGATAAAAACAGCACACAAATGAGAGGGACAACAAACGAATAACTCTACTTCAGAGTTAAACAACACACTAAAGTAGTGGGATAATGTCAAATTAAGAATTCTACTTGAGAGTTAAACAACAAACAAAAGAGTGTGATAAACTAAAATGTAAAACTCTTCTCGAGAGTTAAGAAACACAATAAAGGAGGGGTAATTACAAAAAAGAAATCTATTTGAGATTTGAACAACACAGGAGTAGTAATAAAACAAGGAGCGAAGAACTCTACTTGAGACTTAAACAACACACAAAAGGTGTGGGATAGACAACAAGCGAACATCTCTCTTGGAGAGATAAAACAACACACAAAAGGAGAGAGATGGACAACAAGCGAATAACTCTGCTTTAGAGTTGAACAACACACTAACGAGGATAATGTCAAGCGAGGAAGTCTATTCGAGAACATTACATATATGGTTATTAAACTTAGTCTTTTAGGTCATTATCATGGCAAAGGAAATGTTTGGAAATTGAGGAAGAAAGAAACCATTTTGGTTAAATTGCTGACTACTTAAATCTATTCAAATGCATGGAACGCGGAAGATTGTGAACATCACTAGTTTTGGTTTGGGTGGGGCATTGTAGTATTGTGAACTCTTTTCCTTTATGTAAATATTTGAGTTGTAAGGTTTTGATGGGAGCATTTCTTATGCTCGTGTAAAACAACGATTTACTCTAGTATTAATATATTTTGCTGTTTCAAAAAAAAAAAAAGACTTAAACAACACACAAAAGGAGTGGGATAGACAACAAACGAACAACTCTACTGGAGAGATAAAAACAAAACACAAAAGAGAGATGGACAACAAACGAATAACTCTACTTTAGAGTTGAACAACACACTAACGGAGTGGGATAATGTCAAACCAGGAAGTCTATTCGTGATTTAAACAATACATAGATGAAGTAAGAAATGAAGAACTCTACTTGATTTATAAAAACAACCCACTAAAGGAGAGGCGAGAACAACAATCACATAACTCTACTTGAGAGGTAACCAACACACTAACGAAGTGTGATAATGTCAAACGAGGAAGTTGTAAAATCCCGTATTTTATTCTCTTTATTTCTTTAAAGAGTTAATTGGATTTATTTTATTTTTGGTTATCAAGTAATTAATTAATTGCCTAACTATTTGACTTGAAGATTATTTAACCAAGTTAGTCCAGAAATGTTTTCCTCCAGTGTTTCTTTCTTCCTGCCTCTTTCTTGCTTTGCCACTTCCTGCTTCTTTTCCCGCTAAGTTCTCTATTTTTATTTGTTTATTTCAGGTTATATCATTTTGTTACTAATTAATTGAGATAATTAATTAGTAACTTAGTAGTCAGCCTAGTTATGCTAGAATTCTTCTTGTGCCCTCCTTCTTCTCGCCTTGTGCTCCTAGCCTCTATCTCCTTCTTTTGCTAGTTATTTATGCAAATCTATATCGATCTGATTCTTATACGTCTTCTTCCTAAACTTCGTTGTCATCCTAAACATTGAGAAAACCTTGTTCCTTTGCTACTTTCACCTTGGCTTCTTCAACCTTCTTCGAATCCCTTTCGTCTTGGTTTCATCGAGTCAGTTACAAAAGTCAGAAACTTTCGGTTCGATTTGATCACATTGTAACAAGCTACCAGTTTGGTAAGCGTACCCCTTCATCTTGAGTTCGTGTTTACTTTGGAGTTTTGCGGGGGCGGGTTGCTTGTTGTGCTAGTTGCGTTGTTTGATTTTGTATTGATGAGTATCTAGTTAACCGAAATTCGTTTGATCATGTTTATATGCCATGTTTCATGCCTGTTCCGCAATTCGAATAAGTTGTTGCGCTGTTTCTTTCCTTTTTCTAGTCGAGTTACAATAGTTTGCGTTGGGTACTCTATTTATGTTCTCCATGCTCTGATTTCTGCTTTTCAATTAAACTGTTGCAGGATTGATAAATTTACATGATGTACATAGATACTGTTTTGTTAGAGGTCTAGAGCTTTAAGCTATAGTTTACGTTCTGCTAAGTGCTAAGCATCCATGTTAATTATATGACTCTGAATTTGTTAATTGATTGAGTCTTTATGCTATAGATATGTTTAGTCTAATTCAAGAATGTTACATGTGTGCTTTGTGTTATTAATTAGAAATTTGATAGGACCCAAGTAATACTATCAATTTGCCTTTGTGCTTGTGCTTTATTTGGTTATTTAAAGCTTTGTTTTATGTTTGCTTTGTTTTATGTTTGCTGAACAATTTAATTATTAAAATTTTAACTCTTCTTTCCCAATCCCACATACCAAAATCCTGCGGAGCTCTGTGGAAGCTCCGATCTATTTTTTTTTTAATTGAGTTTCTTCCATGGAAGCTCCGAATCGGAGCTGCCGCCATGAAAGCTCTGATCTGGAGCTTCCACGCCATGGAAGCTCCGAATCGGAGCTTCCATGGTGAGGCAACTCCGATGAAGCTTCCATGGCGAAGCTCAAAAAAAAAGATCGAGCTTCCAGAGCTCGGCGATAACGAACTCCCTTGATCCATGGCGGAAGCTCCGATCAATAAAAGAATATTTATTTTATTATTGTTATTTAATTAAGTACATACAATACTAATAGGATTTTCAAATGCTAATAGGTACATTTGTTTAACAAAATACATGAAAAAGCTATTGTACAAAATGATTTTTAGAAACAATACTTATATATAAAATGTACTACATAGTGCTCGACACTCGGCCAACGTAATACTCCCTCCATTCACCAATTTCTTTCCATTTTGTTTTTGCACAAATTTTAAGAAATTTGAGTAAAAAATGGGTTTATATAGATGAAGTAGTAAGTGTATAGTAAAAAGTAAGAAAGAGAATTGAAAAAGTATGAAAGAGAGAGATTAAAATATTAATAATGGAGATAGTGGGTTTCCATAAAAGGAAATGGAAAGTTTTTAATGGAACGTCCAAAATGAAAAAATGGAAAGAAATCTATGGAACGGAGAGAGTATATATTAACATGTATATACTTATAGTGAATTTTTTTGAAATAAAATGAGAAAATGGCATGTTTGGTGTATAAATAGCCTCGATTAATTTCCAAGCGATCAGTTTTTTTAAAAATAACGGTCATAATTGAATTACATGTAAGCATATAGAAGTTGAGGTTTAATTACATAGAAGTCCACATGTGCCATGCGTGACATCGATAAGTTAAAATTTGTTTGGCAATTTCTAAAAGCTGATAATTGAACAGGGGCAAAAATGGACTTTCCAGCTTTTAAATCGCCAAAAGTCAAATTCGTGGACTTATATGTAATTTATTTTTGTCTAACTGGATTTGAATGTTATTGTTCCACTTGGTACCTATGGTCCATATATAATGCCCCTTTACTTATCAATTTATTACCTTCTACCTCTCTGCTATATGTGATTACATTATTTGTCTGTTGGCTCTAACTTTTCGATGTGCTTTATTTATGTATTATGTTGACGAGAAAAAAAAAAAAGATTCTTGTGAGTGTCGTGGGTTTAAGGGGTAGTTCTTGTGGTATTGGAATTGTTTCTTACTGGCTGGTACCCTTCTTACTCAGGAACTCCGTGATACGAGATTTGACGAAACTTTCTACGGTAAGTGTTCTTAAAACCGATTCAAAACCAAGGAACTACATGCTTTTATTGTATGTATCGTACATCAAAGTAATTTCCAACTCATTCTATTTCAAAAATTGCATCGAAGCAAGCTGTCGAATGTACGCTAAAACATGATTTTATGCGAAAGATTGATTTTGATATCTATATGTATATATTATGATTTGATTGATTGATTTGCTTAACGATATATGCAAAATGTGGTGGAGGTTTACGAGTGGGTAGACTTGGGTTATTATGTCGAGTTATTCGTGAGGTTCATTGCTTACTTCCCTTATTGCTTGGCGAGTCATGAGTCTTGGGGTAGTAGTGTTCACCACATACCATGGCGAGAATGCGTCTGTCGAGTCATTCTCATTTGGAGGCGATGAGGGCTTGGATTGGGGTTATAAGGTTGGTACTGACGAAGCATTGATTATCTTATTACGATTGCCGTTATTGATATGATTGTATATTAGGTTTTGTTATGAATTTCCTATTGATATGTTAATTATCCATTGTCACACGAACACTGAGATTTTGTCTCACACTCTTTTGTTTTCTTCCTTGTAGATTCGGAGTTTAGTGGAGGACGAGTCAGATGAGCGTTCAACAACAGTGAAGTGGGTTTTATAAGCGAGATTTTTGTATCTTTTAGGCTGCTTACGAAAATAGTATCTTTTCTTGAGTCGACTTTTAGATTTTAACTTCTCAAAGCTTTTAGTTTGTCTCTTCGTTTTTGATTTAACGCCTCTGTTGTTTTAAAAATAAGTGAATTTTTCGGGGCGTTACAGAAGTCTATTCGAGATTTAAACAATACACAAAAGGAGTAAGAATATCACAAACGAGGAACTCTACTAGAGACATAAAAAAAACCCACTAAAGGAGAGGGGGTGAACAACAATCAAATAACTGTACTTGAGAGTTACGACACATTGAAGGATTGGGACAGACAACAAACGAACAACTACCCTTGAGAGATAAAAACAATACACTAAAGGAGTGGGATGAACAACAAACGAATAACACTACTTTAGATTTAAACAACACACTAAAGGAGTGGGATAATGTTATTCGATGAATTCTATTCTAGATTTTAAACATATATAGAAGGAGTAAGAGAATCACAAACAAAGAACTCTACTTGAGAGTTAAACAACACATATTAGGAATGGGATAAACAACAATTGTAAAACTCTGCTCGAGAGTTAAGCAACACTATAAAGGAGTGGGATGATTACAAACAGAGAAGTCTGTTTGAGATATAAACAACACACAAGACGAGTAATAAAATATGGAACGAGGAACTCTACTAGAGAATTAAACAACACAAAAAAGGAATGGGACAAACATCAACGAACAACTCTACTTGAGAGTTAAAACAACACACTAAAGAAGTGGGATAATGTCAAGCGAAGAAGTCTATTCGAGATTTAAACAATACACAGAAGGAGTAAGAGCATCACAAATGAAGAACTCTACTTGAGAGTTAAACAACACACATATGGAGTGGGATAAACTAAAATCTAAAACTTTACTCAAGAGTTAAGAAACCTGATAAAGGGTGGGATAATTTCAAGCGAAATCTATTTGAGATTTAGACAACACACAGGAGAGTAAAGAAAGAGCGAAGAACTCTACTTGAGGTAATACCCAGTTTTATGTTAACTTGGTATTTTTGGGTCTCTTATGATTTATTAAATGTGTTTATTTGTGCGAAAATGTTTTAGAAAATTTTGAAGTGACCAAATTCTTTTAAGGAGGGGTGAGTGTGACACTCCAGATTTTGGCGTACCTTATTATTTTTGTCCTTGCATGCTTTTACATGTGTTAGTGTATTTGTTTGAAAATATATTTGAATTATTTTAATTTTATTGTGTTATTGTTTTAGATGTCTGTTATTTGTTTTAAAAGTCTTTGTAACTTGTCAATTTGTAATATGTGTGGTTATTTATTTTCTACTTTTTTTTAAGAAGAGAAATTATTTTTGGTGTATTTTTCCTAGTTAAAAATCTGATTATTTTATTATTTAATTCGTTGGTGTAATTATTTTAAAATAATTGGAAAGACCTCTCTTAAATTTATCTTTATGAATCATTAATGTGACAAGACTTCTTTTTAATTGTCTAACTTAATAGAAGTCTTTATGTGTGCTTTATTGATGATTTATTTGAAGAGTCTTCCTTTTAATCACTCATTCAATACAAGTCATTATTTGTTTGCTTTCATTAATGTAAAATGTGAAGAGTCACTTTTAAATTATGTAATTTGAATGTATGTCATTATTTGTGTGGCTTTATTTGAGGTTTTAAAGAGAAACTTCAATTGTATTTATGTGAGTCCATTATATGTTCAATTAATAGTAGTTAAATTAGAAAATTTAAATGTATGCTTTTATGTATGTGTGTGTCTTTATATGTGTGCTTTGATTAATTTATAATGTGAAGAGTCACTTTTGAATTATGTAATGTACATGCTTGTCTTTATGTGTGTGTGGCTCTCTTAATGTTTAGAAATTAAAGTGTTATTTTATATTCATATATTTCAAAATACAAGAGTTTGGTAACTTTAGGTTTCTTTAATGACTGAAATATTTTATTTCTTTTTCATATTCTGACGAAAATTAAACATAATGTCGAATGTTACATTCTATGTTTAACCTATGTTTCGATTAACGTTCTGATTTTCTTTTCGTTTATCTTTTATGTTATTCTTTTATGTTACTTATGCATGTCTACTTGTAAGTTAAAATTACATATGCATGTTCAATATTTTAAGTTTAATTGTTACATATACATGTGTAATTGTGAGTTAATTTAATTTCTCTAAAAGTTGCATTTTTGGTGTGTCACATTTTATTTTTGTATACAGATGACCTATGGGATACCAAAAACGTTGTTGAGCTTTTTCCCAAGAAAAATCTGATAATTTATGATTAGTTATTGTCTTTAAATGTTCGGAAAAAAATGTGAAAGGTCTCTCTTAACTTTGTACCTTTATTGTTTGTTTTAAAATGAATTTTAAGTGCAATTTAAGCCATTTAAATTGCCATTTTTTTTTAGCTCTTCAACCCCTTCACCTTCCCTAAATCCATCCTATAAATACCCCCTTCTTGCAGCCACTTTTACTCAAAAAAATTCTTAGTATTCTCCCACAAATCATCAAGTACTATTGTCTTTTTTTTTCAAGTTTGTAGCTTGTTCTTCTTGAAAGTACTTTCATAATTCTTGCTCTTCTAACCTTGATTGTGAGTGTTCTACAAAACTATATATATGTATTATTTTCAAAACACGGAAGGTATTTTAATATGTTTTCAACTTATATATAAGTAATGCATGCTTTCCAAAGCATACGTTCTATTGCATAAAAACCAAATCACGAAAGAGTTTTAGGATGCTTCATTGATTTTGAAAGATTTATATATTTTTATAAACATGATTTTTATTTTGTTTTGATTGGCGGTTCAAGAAAGATCGTCGTTGGTTCGGGTTAATTGGCTTGTAGTTTGGTCGGTTAGAGTGCAGCGAGCTACTTGTCGGTTTCCTTTGCCCATTCCTTTAAATCGAGTGATAGAAGCCTTCACTGATTTAGTTGGGTCGTAGAATTCCACCCCTGTACCATGGCGAGTCTGTTGGATAGTTTGATTGACTATCGGGGAGACATAAGGCACATGTTTCTTGTGGGGTTATAAGGGCGGCATGAAATAATGTTTTTACGAAAAGTATCGTTATTGAAAGTATATTGTATTTTAAGTTCTTGATTTTTTTTATTGTTATGATTTTAATGAAAACTTCTCACGAAAATCTTTGAACACTCATTGAGGTTTTTCTCACACTTGTTTTTATTCCCTTCCTTATAGGTGAGATGACGACGAAGAATGAACAACTGATAAACTCAGCATGTTGATGCTTCCTTGTCCCTTCTTGGTAATGGTAGTACCTATCATGAGCATGTTAGTATGGACACGCATGTTGTTTGTCGGTTAATTGACTCTTAGTTTGTTTGAGGGTTTGCTCTTATCTCTTCTCGTTTTGCCTTCTACCCTTCAGTGTTGTTTCTAGAAATTCCCTGTGCTATAAAAAAACCATATTCTTAGGTAAAAAAGGCATAAGATCTTTAAACAGAACTGGATCATTAGTATATTCCCAGAAAAAATTGTGGTTGTTTACATGGGGTGAAAAAATGTTAGGTTTATATTTCTGTTTGAAAAAGAAAAAAGAAAAAAGAAAACAAAAGACCTGACCAAAAAAATAATTCTACTCAGGCCTGGGATATAGATAGGTTGTTTCTTTGTGGTGCTTTCTCTTGGTTTGCTCTTTTTGGCTGATTTTTGAGGTTGCTTTCGGTTCTTGGGAGGGCAAGGGTAGATTCATCTTTACTGCATCAGGAGGGTATATTGTTTGGAGGGACTATATACCTTTCTTACCTCTTTTGCTGCATTCATGCATTGGTTTAGGGATGGGAGTTTGTTATTTTATGGTCAGGAGTAGCTCAGTTTCTAGGGGAGTATCCCTCTCTCCCCTTTCACTATTTAGTATAGCATTGCTGCTTCTCTTCCTGTTTCTTTTAGGTACACTATCTTCTTGTTGGTTGCACACTACTTGGACTGTTTCTTTACCTTGGAGGATTATCTGTTGGTTTTTGGTTGTAACTGGTTTTTGTAGTTCTTTTGTTTATCTTGGTTGTAATGTGAACCAAACTCCATCCTGCCTTGTTTCTGTCCCTAGGTTGTATTATCTTTGTCCTTGTAAAAAGCATGGTTTATACCTTGGTTCAGACTAGTGTAGATAGGATGGTGTATGGTTCCTCTTGGTTCGTTGCTGGCTTTGGTAGAAAAGTAGATGGAATTACAAATTTGTATGATGGCACAGTAATGGCACAAGGATTTTTGTGGGATAGCCCAGTGATTGGCACCATAGGCACGATATGAGCTTGGTGATGGCGTGAGTAGACTTAGGTTTGTGAATGGCTCTATTACCTCTTGGCTTGTCTTGGCATGGTATGGCATTGGCATTAGCACTCTAGTTTTGGCATTACAAGGTAATGGCATATTATATGTACGTACAAGGCACGGTATGTACGGCATAGCACATATATTTTTAAGCTTGACTAATGGCGAGCAAAGATCTGTTGCTAGATTAGAATTCTCTTCTGTAAAAATGGTAAAAGCGTTAGGGCTACAACATTTTGTGCAGTTTACTTTTGGGATGTAACTATGTTGTTACGTTTCATGTTTGCGGGCTATCTTAAGCCACCATGACTATTATATATATAAAACCTAAGAGCTACGGCTCTTAAACTAAGAGAGTGGTTGGGATTTGGGATTTTTGTCAATGAAAATAATGTCTTTTGTCTTTTCAAAAACTCATGTCATTTCCTGTTATATTGTTTACCTTTTAAAGATAAGAATGTTGAAAATCTTGTCGTTTTATTCACTGAAATAAAGTATATTTTGTTCTAACAACTGCGACATGAAAGTTTGTCTGTATCTTCCCATGTTTCACTAAACGTTTCGGCTCTATTTTTATTGACGTCTCGACTGAAATTTACTCCTTTTAAAAACCCAAAAGTCAACAAACGAACAACTCTATTTGAGAGATAAAAACAAAACACAAAAGAAGAGGGATGGACAACAAATGAATAACTTTACTTTAGAGTTGAAAAACATACTAACGGAGTGGGAAAATATTAAACGAGGAAGTCTATTCGAGATTTAAACAATACAGGAGTAAGAATCAAAGCGAGGAACTCTATTTGAGAGTTAAACAACCGACATAAGGAGTGGGATAAACTAAAATGTAAAACTCTACTCGAGTGTTAAGCAAGACAATAAAGGAGTGGGTTAATTAAAAACAGTGAAGTCTATTTGAGATTTAAACAACACACGGGAGGAGTAATAAAACAAGGAATGAAGAACTGTACTTGAGACTTAAACAATACACAAAACGAGTGGGATAGAGAACAAACGAACAACTCTACATGAGAGATAAAAACAACACCTGAGATGGAGAGGGTGGACAAAAATGAATAACTCTACATGAGAGTTAAAAAACACACTAACAGAGTGGTATAATGTCAAACGAAGAATTTTATTCGAGATATAAACAATACACAGAAGGAGTAAGAATATCACAAAAGAGGAACTCTACTTGAGAGTTAAACAACACACATAAGGAATGGGATAAACAACAATTGTAAAACTCTGCTCGAGAGTTAAGCAATATAATAAAGGAGTGGGATAATTACAAACATAGACGTCTATTTGAGATATAAACAAAACACAAGACGAGTAATAAAATAAGGAACGAGGAACTCTACTAAACAACACAGAAAAGGAGTGGGATAAACATCAACCGAACAACTCTACTTGAGAGTTAAAACAACACCCTAAAGAAGTGGTATAATGTCAAACGAATAAGTCTATTAGAGATTTAAACAATCACAGATGGAGTAAGAAATGAAGAACTCTACTTGAGACATAAAACAACCCACTAAAGGAGAGGGAGAACAACAATCATATAACTCTACTTGAGAGGTAGGACACCTTGAAGGAGAAGGAAAGACAACAAGCGAACAACTCCACTTGAGATATAAAACAACACACTAAAGGAGAGGAATGAACAACAAGCGACTAACTCTGCTTGAAAGTTAACCAACACACTAGCAGGTGTGATAATGTCAAGCGAAGTCTATTGAGATTTAAACAATAACGGAGTAAGAATATCACAAGCGAAGAACTCTACTTGAGCATAAAACAAACCGCTAAAGGAGAGGGGTGAACAACAATCAAATAAGCACTTGAGAGTTTTGACACATTTAAGGATTGGGACGGACAACAAGCGAACAACTACACTTGAGAGATAAAAACAACACACTAAATGAGTGGGATGAACAACAAATGAATAACATTACTTTAGAGTTAAACAACACACTAAAGTGGGATAATGTTATTCGATGAATTCTATTCTATATTTTAAACATACATAGAAGGAGTAAGAGAATCATAAGCGAAGAACTCTACTTGAGAGTTAAACAACACACATAAGGAATGGGATAAGCGACAATTGTAAAACTACGCTTTCGTGACTTAAGCAACACTATAAAGGGTGATATGATTAGAAGCAGAGAAGTCTATTTGTGATATAAACAACACATAAGGCGAGTAATAAAATATGGAGCAGGGAACTCTACTAGAGAATTAAACAACACAAAAGGAATGGGATAAACATCAACGAACAACTCTGGTTGAGAGTTAAAACAACACACTAAAGAAGTAGGATAATGTCAAGCGAAAAGAGTCTATTTGAGATTTAAACAATACACGAGAAGGAGTAAGAGCATGTAAGCGAAGAACTCTAATTGACGGTTAAACAACACACATATGGAGGATAAACTAAAATGTAAAACATTACTCGGCGTTAAGAAACCTGATAAAGGTGGGATAATTACAAGCAGAGAAATCTATTTGAGATTTGGACAACACAGGAGGAGTAATAAAGCAAGGAGCGAAGAACACTACTTGAGACTTAAACAACACACAAAAGGAGTGGGATAGACAACAAGCGAACAACTCTACTTAAGAGATAAAAACTCCACACAAAAGGAGGGATGTACAACAAGCGAATAACTCTACTTTAGAATTGAACAACACACTAACGGAGTTGGATAATATCAAGCGGAAGTCTATTCGATTTAAACAATATATAGGAGTAAGAATATCCCAAAGCGAGGAACTACTTGAGAGTTAAACAACACACATAAGGAGTGGGATAAACTAAAATGTAAAACTACCTTTCGAGTGTTAAGCAAGACAATAAAGGTGGGTTAATTAAAAGCGAGAAGTCTATTTGAGAGTTAAACAACACACGGGAGTAATAAAACAAGGAATGAAGAACTGGACTTGAGACTTAAACAACACACAAAGCAGAGTGGGATAGAGAACAAGCGAACAACTCTACATGAGAGATAAAAACAACACACAAATGCGAGAGGGTGGACAAAAATGAATAACTCTACATGAGAGTTAAAAAACACACTAACGAGTGGTATAATGTCAAGCGAAGAATTTTATTTGAGATATAAACAATACCACGGAAGGAGTAAGAATATCACAAATGAGGAACTCTACTTGAGAGTTACCTGACACACATAAGGAGCAGGATAAACAACAATTGTAAAACTCAGCTCGAGAGTGAAGCAATACAATAAAGGAGTTGGATGATTACAAACATAGAAGTCTATTAGAGATAAAAACAATACATGAGGCGAGTAATAAAATAAGGAGCGAGGAACTCGACTAGAGAATTAAACAACACACAAAGGAGTGGGATAAACATCAGCCGAGCTGAGGGTAAAGGTTCACCAACCACTTGGAGATTATTCTATCCTTGGTAATGGCTAAGATATCCTCGATAAGAGGCCTTGCAGCTTAAAAGCCAGCGTGTGAGAGCACGAGATCGAAGCTTGGTAAGAACCTACAAAGTGACTTGGAGGGGGTGGTGGTTAGGACCGGTTTGCTAAGTGTCAAACCGGTTTGAGACTACTCAAAAGGTGAAGATCTACTACGTGTGATAGCGAAGGTTGAAGTGATTATTGCTTACCATTATCATGGGAGTGTGTTCCTATATATACATTTCTCCCCGATTGGGAGGGTTCCAGATTGTGCAAGTGTAAGGTGGATTGAGCCACTAAGGCTTCCATAGGCCCATGGCCATTAATGACACTTGCCCCATTCCACTTTGGGCTTTGAGGTGGTTTAGTCATTAATGTAAAAGTATTAGAGCTTTGATTTAGTCTGCTGGTCGAGGTCAGAAGAGGTTGGTCAGGATGCTTGGTCGGGCTGTATTAGGTTGTCTATGGGAGCTTCCATAAGTTTGTCCGACTCCTCTGATTCTGAACTTGTGGCTCGGACCTCCTTACTCTCTAGTGCCAGTTTACTTGGTTGCTTGTGAGATTGTCATGTTGGATTCGGATGGTCGTCCGGGTCGGACCCCATTGTTACGGACCCTTTGGAGGGTGAGCTATTGATGTTCAAGCTCTCTGTCCTTCTCCCAGGATGGAGTCGGACTTGAGGGCCAGTGTGGGACCTTAGGGTTGTATCATAGTGTCTCGGATCCTCAGACAACTTGGGACGCCTTAGGATTCGTTCGAAAGGCGCCTGTGATGGATTGGACATATTTTCGTATTAACACGAACAACTCTACTTGAGAGTTAAAACAACACACTAAAGAAGTGGGATATTGTCAAACGAAGAAGTCTATTAGAGATTTAAACAATACACAGATGGAGTAAGAGCATCACAAACGAAGAACTCTACTTGAGTGTTAAACAAAACACATAAGGAGTGGGATAAACTAAAATGTAAAACTCTACTCGAGAAACCTGATGAAGGAGTTGGATAATTACAAACAGAGAAATCTATTTGAGATTTAAACAATACACAGGAGGAGTAATAACACATGGAATAGAGAACTCTACTTGAGCATTAAACAACACACAAAAGGAGTGGGATGGACAACAAATGAACAACTTTACTTGAGAGATAAAAACAACACACAAAAGGACAGGGATGGATAACAAACAAATAACTCTACTTTAGAGTTGAACAACACACTAACGAAGTGGGATAATGTCAAACGAGGAAGTCTATACGAGATTTAAACGATACATAGATGGAGTAAGAAATGAAGAACTCTACTTGACACATAAAACAACCCACTAAAGGAGGGTGAACAACAATCATATAAGCATCTTTGGAGAGTTAGGACACCTTTGAAGGAGTAGGACAGGACAACAAGCGAACAACTCCTTTGGAGAGATAAAACAACACACTAAAGGAGAGGTATGAACAACAAGCGACTAACTCTACTTTAGAGTTAACCAACACACTAACGGAATGTGATAATGTCGACGAGGAAATCTATTGAGATTTAAACAATACGGAAGGAGTAAGAATATATAAGCGAAGAACTCTACTTGAGCATAAAACAACCCGCTAAAGGAGAGGGTGAGCGACAATCAAATAACTGTACTTGAGAGTTTTGACACATTTAAGGATTGGGACAGACAACAAACGAACAACTACACTTGAGAGATAAAAACAACACACTAAAGGAGTGGGATGAACAACAAATGAATAACAATACTTTAGAGTTAAACAACACTCTAAAGGAGTGGGATAATGTTATTCGATGAATTCTATTCTAGATTTTAAACATACATAGAAGGAGTAAGAGAATCATAAATGAAGAACTCTACTTGAGAGTTAAACAACACACATAAGGAATGGGATAAACAACAATTGTAAATCTCTGCTCGAGAGTTAAGCAACACTATAAAGGAGTGAGATGATTACAAACAGAGAAGTCTATTTGTGATATAAATAACACATAAGGCGAGTAATAAAATATGGAGCGAGGAACTCTACTAGAGAATTAAACAACACACAAAAGGAAGGGATAAACATCAGCGAACAACTCTACTTGAGAGTTAAAACAACACACTAAAGAAGTAGGATAATGTCAAACGAAAAGAGTCTATTTGAGATTTAAACAATACACAGAAGGAGTAAGAGCATCGGAAACGAAGAACTCTACTTGACAGTTAAACAACACACATATGGAGTGGGATAAACTAAAATGTAAAACATTACTCGAGAGTTGAGAAACACAATAACGGAGTGGGATAATGACAAACAGATCAATCTATTTGTGATTTAGACAACACACGGGAGGAGTAATAAAGCATGGAACGAAGAACACTACTTGAGACTTAGACAACACACAAAAGGAGTGGGATAGACAACAAGCGAACAACTCTGCCAAGAGATCAAAACACCTCACAAAAGGAGAGGGATGGACAACAAACGAATAACTATACTTTAGAGTTGAACAACACACTAACGGAATGGGATAATATCAAACGAAGAAGTCTATTCGAGATTTAAACAACACATAGGAGTAAGAATATCCCAAGCGAGGAACTCTGCTTAAGAGTTAAACAACACACATAAGGAGTGGGATAAACTAAAATGTAAAACTCTACTCGAGTGTTAAGCAAGACAATAAAGGAGTGGGTTAATTAAAAACAGAGAAGTCTATTTGAGATTTAAACAACACACGGGAGGA
This sequence comes from Plantago major, assembly GCA_026545765.1. NCBI lineage: Eukaryota > Viridiplantae > Streptophyta > Magnoliopsida > Lamiales > Plantaginaceae > Plantago > Plantago major. The sequence goes on along the minus strand of JAIFAC010000250.1, from coordinate 13,664 downwards.
GTAATAAAATACGGAATGAAGAACTGTACTTGAGACTTAAACAACACACAAAGCAGTGGGATAGAGAACAAGCGAACAACTCTACATGAGAGATAAAAACAACACACAAATGGAGAGGGTGGACAAAAATGAATAACTCTACATGAGAGTTAAAAACACACTAACGGTGGTATAATGTCAAACAAAAGAATTTTGTTGAGATATAAACAATACGGAAGGAGTAAGAATATCACAAGCGAGGAACTACTTGAGAATTACCTGACACACATAAGGAACGGGATAAACAACAATTGTAAAACTCCGCTCGGGAGTTAAGCAATACAATAAAGGAGTGGGATGATTACAAACATAGAAGTCTATTTGAGATATAAACAACACACAAGACGAGTAATAAAATTAGAACGAGGAACTCGACTAGAGAATTAAACAACACAAAAAGGTGGGATAAACATCAGCAAATGTCTTGTTGTGGGTGAAGGTTCACCAACCACTTAGAGATTATTCAATCCATTGGTACTGGCTAAGATCTCCTCAAGGAAGAGGCCACATAAACAGAGCCGTGTGAGAGCACGAGATCGAAGCTTGGTAAGAACACGCATAAGTTACTTGGAGGGGGTAGGGACCGGTTTGCTAAGTGTCAAACCGGTTTGAGACTTTACTCAAGAGAGACTGAAGATCTACTCTCTGTGATAGCCAAGGTTCGGAAGTGATTATTGCTTACCATTATCATGGGAGTGTGTGCCTTATATATACATTTCTCCCAAATTGGGAGGTTCCACAGATTGCCAAGTGTAAGTGCGGATTGAGCCACCAAGGCTTCCATAGGCCCATGGCCCATTAATGACCCTTGCCCCATTCCACTATGGGCTTTCAGGGGTAGTTTAGTCATTAATGTAAGAGTATTAGAGGCTTTGATACAGTCTGCTGCGGGTCAAGGTCCGAAGAGGTTGGTCCGGATGCTTTGTCCGTACTGTAGTAGGTTGTCTATGGGGAGTTTCCATAAGTTTGTCCGACTCCTCTGATTCGGACCTTGTGGCTCGGACCTCCTTACTCTCCAGTGCCAATTTACTTGGTTTCTTGTGAGATTGTCATGTTGGATCCTGATGGTCGTCCGGGTCGGACCCATGTTCTGGACCCTTTGGAGGGTGAGCTATTGTTCAAGCTCTCTATCCTTCTCCTCGGGATGGAGTCGGACTGAGGGCCTAGGTGGGACAGGGTTGTATCATAGTGTCTCGGATCCTCAGACAACTTGGGACGCCTTAGGATTCGTTCCAAAGGCGCCTATGACGGATTGGACATATTTCCGTATTAACTTATGTCCCCCTAGTTGCCATGTATCTTAGTAGAAGATAATTGTGGAACTATAGTTGAAGGTGGAGGAGACAGTTTGTTTCTTGGTCGATCCGTCCTAAAAGCGAGAAAAAGGGTGTAACTCGTGCTTCTTGTCATCCTTAATCTTGATCTCCCCCCCCCCCATTTTTCTTTCCTTTGTTGCAGTCCGAGTAAGGAGGCTCGAAGTGCAACAAAATTAATGAAATAAGGGGTATTTGTAAGCGAGATCAAGTGGATAGAAGTGCTAGAGTTGTACCTCTTTAATGGGTGAAGGATGATCGAGCGGATAAGAGTCCATGTAATGAAATTTGGATCAGCACGTCGTTGTAAAAAGGTAGGGTTTTATCAACTTTGTCGGGATGGTCGAAGAGGACATCGAGCAGACGAGGTCCGTGTGGTGGTGAGTAAATCATCCTTCCTTGTAAAAGGGAGGTTTTATCAACCTTGCCGGAATGGTCGAAGAGGGACATCCGAGCGGATGAGTCCGTGTGGTGGTGAGGTAAATCATCCTTCTTTGTAAAAAGTTTTATCAACCTTGTCGGAATGATGCGAAGAGGGACATCCGAGCAGACGGACAGTCCGTGTGGTGGTGAGTAAATCATCCTTCCATGTAAAGGGAGGTTTTATCAACCTTGTCGGAATGGTCGAAGAGGACATCGAATGGGCGAGTCCGTGTGATGGTGCGGTAACTCATCCTTCCTTGTAAAAAGGGGACACGTATCCAAGGTATAAGATAGATTGCCCCCCCGAGGGTGTAGTAATATGCTCTTCCCGAGCATCATGAAGTTGGTTGTATGTTTTTGTCATCGTAAGGTAAATATTTTATACCAATCGTCATTTCACAGTATTGTTGTAATATGCCGTTGGATGAATTGTGATCTCTGATTGAGATTTAATCGAAAAATGGTGGCGGTTGGGCTACGATTTAACCCTCTATAAATAGGGGTTTCATAGCGTCATTTTCACATTCTAGAGAGAAGATTTTTGATTTTTTCAGTACATCCAAAGCAAGTGCAAGCAATCCGAAGCGAGCGAAGAGAAGTCCGTAACGAGTTATCCAAGCAAAGTTAGCTGCCTCTGATCCAACCATCCGAGTTTAAGTAAGTTTTCCTGAATGGTTGTCAAAGTTAGCTTGTTTTCTGAATGGTTGTCAAATTTCCTTGTGTTTGTTGTTTCTGCATTGTTGAAAATATGGTGCATTCGGATGTATGCTTATATTCGTATTCCATAGTAAGTAATAACCATCTTGTGTCTCGGGTATGTTGAGTAGTCAAGACTAACGGGATGACGCCTTACTAACTCACACTTCTTCTTCGATGAGTCGTTTTATATCCATGAACTTAGAATTTTTCCTTTTCTTAATATACATAGCGGCCTCTCGATGCTATCTTAAAGCTTACAAAATTTCTTTCTCCTTTCCCTAGGATGTCAAGAGTGATAGTCGAACCGATCCGAGGTGAAGGATATGACTCAAAGCGTTGTCCCTGTCGAGACTCGAGGAGATTGATATTGTTGGTGGGGATGATTGATGAAGTGGAGCATTCTACTCGTCCGAGAGAAGAGCTGAGGTAAGCTCCTTACTTGTTAGTTTTCGAGTTGAAGTCTCGGCGTCGGGATTACCTGCAAGTCTCTAATGTGCAGGGTACTAGTGCTGTTCAAGGGACTAGCTCTAGGACCATAGGGGCTCACCGTCCGTGGTCTTTGGGAAGGAGCCCGAACTCCGGTGAATTTGATCCCTCATTCGCAACAGGTTATAATTTTAGGAGTAAACTAACTTGAGTGCCGTTCGTTCCGGATCCATAGGAGCTTAACATCGAAGGTGCATGATACCTCGAGGCACCACAGAGTTAGGTATGTTCGAAGGTGTCGAGGATCGGGTCAGTTGTTGTTCCCCTTGGACGGTGGTAGATCTGAGTTCAGCGTCGGGGATGACAATGTGGAGGAGGAGGTCGATTCAGGAGGAAGAAGAAGAAATGTTATGCGCCATGTTTTAGGAGGATTTGGTGAAGCGGAGTGCAGTCGTCAGCGGACCAAGAGGAGTTGCAGGGGCTTAAGAAGGGTGAAGGCGTGTTGGGTGAATTCCATCGGACGAGGAAGATGTAACTTATCGATCCGGAGGGTGAAGGAGGAAGCTACATTGCCACGTGCCTTCAATTGTGATGGCGAGGAGGTGGAGGAACTTGAAGTATGAGATTCAGTCGTGGAGATTCTCATTCGGATGAGTCGCATGCTTTTACAATCCGCCTCCGGGGTATATGCGTGCATGAGATAAGTCTTCACTCTGGTGGCATTTGCGATGGCGTCCGAGTTTTTGACATTTTGAGCGACATGGGGTTAAGTCCTCCTCAAATCATCCCGAATTCTCTCGGAAATCGATGTGCTTCGGTGATGTGTAAATACAAGGGCATCCGGTTACTTTTGATAACTAGGAAGTTATTTAGTGTTAGTGTAAGTAATAGATATACTTTATTCTATCTGTTGGTATGTGTAACCATTTACTTTTTTAAATCGATCCGCTCTCCTCCAGGAATAAATTGGTGGAAGAGATATATCTTCGTCGCCCGCTCTGATGAGTCGATCAATCGAGCGGAAAGGACCGATGGCATTTTGAGAAGAAGTTTTTCGAGGCGGTTTGGGATGGAAGCCTCCGGCTCGGCGTGCCATTGGATGCAAGCTCTCCACGGAATCAAGATCCGAGAAATATTTTTTGAGGATTGATGCATGACCTCTTCCTATCTAGGCGGCTTTTTGGAGCCAAGTTTTGTGACGGAAGAAGGATCTGAGTAAGTTCTTCTTCATTCGGTCCGTGGTCGATCATCAAGTCGGTGGTCCCTTTATTGCTTTGTTTGTAGTAGTGGAAACTTATTGTTCTTGGATGTGTAGATTTTTTGTTGAGTACAAATCCACCATGTGGGGCTGAGCGGAAACAAAATGCCGCTCGTGGAAGGAGATGGAGGAGGTACCCAAACCCAAATCATCAAGGCGTCCATTGTCTTGCCGATGGAAGAGCCTCGGAATCTTGCCACTTTGAGTGGAGGAGAATCGGAGGGCCACGACGAGGCGAGGAGGCGATACCACCCGGATAAGGGTAAGGTGGGTTTGGTTGAAGGGGCGAAACCTCAAGAATGTATCGGACCCTCCGGCCCGGTGGTTAGTCTTTGGCACTGACAAAAGCATCCATCGAAGGTCCGATCCCTCTGACCAAGAAGAGGCAAGGGAAATTGGTGGTGAGTCGGACTTGGGCGGAAGTGGCTTAGTTGGTGCTTTGATTGAGGACGGATTGGAGTTGTCGCAATTCATCAAAAGGTATATCTTGATTTCACGAATCATTTCTTTGTTGAGATGCATACTAATTTCGGTTTATCGTGTATCGTACCTTCGGCCGCTATTAGGGCATGTTCAATGGTGTGGTCGGAGGGCTACGATGGAAGAGGATCGCCAAGGTGAGGCTACTCGGTGGAAGCGTCTGAGTGAATTCCACATGCGATAAGTGAAGAAGGCCCTTGGCGAAGAAGAAGTCTGGCGAGGCAAGCGAAGAGTGCCATCCTTCGGAAAAGGACCTCAAAGCTCATTAGGAGGTGTGGATGAGTATGTCGGCGTCTCCGGACCTTGAGGATATGATCTTTGAATGAGATGTTGAAGGTTGAGACATGGTATCCAAGACTTCTTGGGGTGGACCTTGCAAGTTCATACTCGAGTCCAAGTATGAGGCTCGGCGGGAGATGGCTTTGATCGGCTATTAGGCGGCTTGGCATAGGGGCAGATCCGGCGACACGGACTTGGAGGTGAAGGCATTCTGCTTTCAAAGAAGCAAATGGCTCGGACTTTGCTCGGAAGGTGTCTCGGATGAGGACTTACTTCAATGTGAGTTTGTAGAGCTTATGCTGCAGACCGAGATAAGAAGTACAATCATGATCCGTGTCGCCCTCTTTTGTACCAGGTGTTGATGTCGAGTGTTTCGTTCCATTGGAAGACCATGTGGAGCATAGCATTGGAATTTGACTCCCCGGTCTGTCGAGGTTTCTCTTCGATCTGGACTGATGGAGCAATGCCACCTTTCTGAAGGAATTAAGGGCCGAAGGAGAGAAGGTTGGCCTGAGGCCCGAGAGAATGGCATCGGATGCACAAGTGTCTCGAGAAAAAGAGGCCGCAGTCCTTGGTAGCATAAGGCCTTCAGAAGTCGTCGGGGAGGTGAAGGCGGGTATGCCGAGCGTGTAACTCTGGTCTTTGGACCATAAAAACTCTGTTGTTTCTTTTTACCGCTGTTTCTGTATGGATAATTTTTGCTGAATTTGCACAATTGATTCGGTATCCATGGCATTGGTCCGGGCTCGGTGATGGCTCGACAACTCTTATCATTGCTCGTGTTATTTCCTTTTCAAATGCATGCTTCTTATTGTGTGTGAATTTATAAGACAAATCGATAACCAAGTTTCGTTGGCTCGGTTTTCTTGGGTCATGGATCCGAGTCGAGGCGAATCTTCGAAATAATGTAATTCTCAATTAGTTGACTCATGGGTCGGTCGGACAAGGCATTTGTCAAGTCGTAGCTCAATTTTAATAATACTAAGTAGCAGAATGATTAGGATGTCATAAATCACCTTTGATTTGTAGCGACACGATTGTACTATTACGAGTCATTTGGACTTGTGGAAAGTTGGTAAAGGAGATGTTCCAAAAAGTTGAGTGTGGGCTACGGATCACATTTGGCACCTCGGTGATGGATCGAGCGATGGATTCAAAATAATTCTCCCAATAAGGCGAAAAATGTGAAAAGGCTCGGTTGTGCCAATAGTGGCCCGATGGTTGGGCCCATGAAAGCCAAGCCCGCCATTATTGCACACCGTGTCAAGTGGTGATTGGTTATCACTTCTATATATACCTGGATTATGGCTTTGTCGGATCATTCCATCCCTTTTATTGTAATAGGGATCCGGATCACGGTGTCCGGTCATCGAATGAATAGGTTGATTCCCGTTCTCATTTGCCGTCTCGGTGGGTCCTTGGACGTTTGAAGATGCCATCGAGTCGGACTATGTGAAAGGTAGCGGATATAAGCTTCTCGGAAGGAACCCTTCTCGGATCGTCGTGCGATCTTCTTCTGCGAAGGCATGCTTGGCGTATCGTCTGCAACTCGAAGCGGATTAGCTCATTGGTTCGAGATTCCAAAACACGTCGACTTTAGAGTTAATTTTTGGGATATTTGCTCCTTGTATATAAGTTTGGACATAGTTCTCGGATCGTGCTAGTCTTCTCTCTCTCGGTGTAGTGTATCAACCACTTGAGCCGGTGAACTAACTTTATTCAAGATTATGGAAGACTTGTTGGCATGGAGAGTCTAATTCTCGGGCTGTTTGCGCCTTCCACCATTTACCATTCTCAGAAAGTGGTTGTGGCGGAAGATGCGGATCGTCTGAGAGGACCGTGGAGCTGCCTTGCCGTACCAGAGTTATCCGGTTCGGATTCAACTTGTCCTTTTGTCCGGAAGTGAGGACTCATTATTTGGAGATCCATTGGTTCGTGCCGTTCCTATTTTGCCTCGGATGGCTTGGAGCGGATATGCTTTACTTTTCGGATGTTGAATATGCTTGAAGCTGCGTGTTTGTATTATGCGAGCGATGTAGATTACCCCGTTTCACGTGACTGGACGGGTGTATCAAAGTTTTAATTTTTAATTTGTATTTTTGAATAATACATGGTCTTTGAGTGTTGTACGTCTTTCTCTATTTCGTTATATCACTTCATCGGTAATTTGGTATAAGTCAATCTTGTCGAGAAATTGATTTCTCAAATATTTGTTGAACCAATCGGCCGGACTTTCGTGAATAATACGAGGCAATGTGTTTATGAATATAGTTTTCTTGCCTTGCAAAAGTTGTACTCCTCCGTCGGAGAACTTCATACATTAGGGTTAAGCCTTGTGATTTTATGCGAAAAGTTAAACTAATGATAGAATATAGAAAAGGTGGAAAAAGTGTACTTTTAGTGGAAAAATATGTAATTTGAGTGTAAAGTTGAGATTGTTTATTATTTGTTGGTTGTGGGGTAGCTTCCTTTTTTGGTTGTGTATGAAGTTCTGTGGGACGGCTAAAAATGACAAATGTATGAAGTTCTGCGGGACGGAGGGAGTATTGATTTGGCGGAAATTCAAATACAAGCTGGTGGGCAGTAGGACAAAGAGAATGACAAAAACTTTGACAACTGACGTAGACTATCTTCGAAGTGTTAACCTAAGCATAAAACTTTTGCAGATTCTTAGCATTCCAGGTTCTCTTCAAGGCTCTTCCTTGGTCGTCTTCTAACTCGAAGCTCCCATTGATTCTGGCTCCTGTAACTTTGTAAGGTCCTTCCCATTTGGGTTGAGTTTCTCGACATTGCTTAGGATGTCGACTCTTACGAGGACTAAGTCTCCGACTTGTATGTCTTTAGGAAAGACACGTGTTGGTCGAGATAACGGCAAAGTAAAAAGACTAGAGGGGGTGAATAGTCTTTTAAAACTTTGTCGATAACAAATATTTCTCGAGATATCGAATGGATATCGATACTTAGAATCAGTGTGGAAGACTTAATAGAGATAAATGTAGAAAGCAGTTAATAAGTGTGTGTGTTCTTTGAAGTATAAATCTGAGAAAAGTAAATGACCACAAGTATAGTGGTATACGGAGGTGGCGTAATCCTCCAACTAATCCACTTGGTCTATGAGAGACCTAGAATTCACTAGAGCAGATAATTGAGATAACCTTACAAAATCCTATTCTAAGATTACGAACAATTGGTTCCCGACCAAAAGTTCCCCGAGTTGTTCCTAGATTCTTGACCAAGTATTTCCTATACTCGAAACCTTTGAGTTGTTCCTAGCTTCCCAAGCTAAGTACTTCCTATACTAAAAACTTTGGAGTTATTCCTTAGTTTCCCAAATCAAGTACTTCCTATACTCAGGTAACCTTGGAGTTATTCTGATTTTCAAACTAAGTACTTCTGTACTCACGCGGTTTGGTGTTGGTTTGGTTTGAGTTGTCGGATAGGCGTCTTAATAACTTTTAGGTTATTGAGATAGCTCTGAGCAATTACTTAATACACTTCTGGTATGGTATCTAGTTGATTTCTTGACGAAATCTTATGATATCATTCAAGAGAATGAATCTCGAGATAGTTGATCTTTTGATTCAACTCCTTCACGAATAACTTTGCTTGTTTAGGATCGGGACACTTAGAACCGGTGTTTACTCAAGATCACAAGCTTTAGTTACTGAAGCTTTGATAATAAGTAAAGCTTTGAGAGAGTAAGATCGGAGATCGTATGTTTTAAGCGTGTCGTGTTACGAGTTGTGTTCCGTGTTGGTGTGTATCTCAAAATTGTCTAAGTGTTGATATTTATAGATGAATTTGAGTGCCGTTTGGATAGTATCCGTTAGGCTCAAATTCAAACTATCGATATCTGTGTGTATAATCTTATGTGAGTTTTGTCTTCTTCTCGAAGTTGCCGTTGCTTTTACTCGGACATCTCTGTCCGTGCATTAATGCATTGTACTATACTTTTGTCTGTAGTGTCAGCGGAATTATGCTTTATGTCGAGACTAGACTTGTTATACGATTCTTTGCATATCCTTATCTTCATTCTTGAGATACCACTTGTTATTTATTGAAACAACTTTGTTTGCAATATGTGTTTCTTTTTGAAGCAGTTTAACGCTCAAGGTATCGAAACAGATATCTGTGGACACTTTCCTTGTCTTGAGATATGTATCTCATTTCTCGATATCTCTTGTGACACGATTTGTTTGAAAGCATTTGCGTCTGAAGATATCGGCTAAGATATCTGAATATGATTTAGTAATCTTATGCGATTTTCTTCAAGTCTTCAATAGTTGTTGAGCTTTACCTTGGATGTCTTCTTCTTGGTCTTCTCTTCATAATATAAAAATTACAATTTGAGACCTAACATCCTATACAAGATTAGCTAGACTATCATACTTAGTGGGTTTCCTCTTTTACAATGTTCAAGTGAACGAAGAGTACTAATCACCTTTACGAGACTAAGATAAGTCATCATGTTCTTGAACAAAATCTAAGCGGATATTCTAACAAAATATCTAACAAATTTCCCCATTTTGATGGAGCGATGACTATCTTCCTATTACAAATCTGGATGAGGAAACAATCCACGCTTAATCATTTCTTGAGATCTTTCAAATCATATAATTAAGTGCGAAAGTAGACATCAACGAAATCACAAGGTGTGATCTTTCTTTGACAAGTTATCTTTTATAAAATACTATCTGAGAGTAAGTTCTTGGATAAATTGACTAAGGATTACACATAACTTTAATACATAACACATTTAAGCTCGGTCGACAGAATCTGACAAAATTACATAGAATTAGGACAATAGGAGGTAACTTGATGCTCAGTAAACATCCTAAAGAACTAGTCTTCAAGTCTTCAATCTTCAAGTCTTCAACAAAGTTTCTATGGATCGGTCTGCCAAATTTCTGTCTCCAAACCTTTTATGTCATCGAATAATCATAAAGAAGAGTTCGACAAGCATCTCTGTCTCTGGCAAATCCAGACTTCTTTGTAGGTTTTGGTAGGATTTTTCTTTGAAAAATGCTTGACCCGTAGGTACTTTCCCCACTTCGGACATGCTCTATACGATGTCTGAAAGCTTGAAGTATCCATAGATAATCTTGAGATATCGATGTCACCCTTGTATTGATCTTACATCGGATAGAGCGACTCATGGGTTCCTGACAAGTCTTGGTCTTGTACTGTTCTGTGATATTCAAAATTTTTGCACATCATCGGCTTTCCATATGGACAATCATCGGAGAGGTCCTTCTTCATGGCGATTCTCTTGACAACTTCAAAATCCAACCATGCTTTGATGTGATTGGTGTTGATCAAGGTAGGTTTATTCTTTCTCCATGCCATAAGATGTTTGAGGATTGGTTAAAATCTTGAATTACCAATAGATGCTTGATTCCGAATCGATAGCCATTTTACGATTGATGCACTGTGAGCGAGAGGAATCATTGTCATACTTCACATACTCAATTTTGGCTTCTTACGCACGAGTGGAAGTTGACTTTGTCTTTGATAAACTCTCGATCTGTTCCTTTTACATCTTGAATTCTCTTTGGGGTTGTTGCTTGAAGAACTACCACCTGGATAGACTTGGTATTTCAGGAGGGTGTTTTAGGCTGCTAGGGCTTTGCGGCTATGGGCTCGATTAGGCTTTCAAGTTTCCATTTTACGAGAGGAGCTTCATCTTCATCAAGATCAATTCTTGTGAGATCTTTGCGACCTTCTTCATTGCCACAGGACTTGATTTGACCTTCTTCTTCTTCTTGGATTCATCAATCCCTCTAACTTGTCTTCTCCTTGGAGCCTTGGTACTCCTTGGAGGTTTACGTGCCATACTTGTTATCATTTGGTTCCTTGAGGTTTTACGGAAGTAGCTCTTGTTTGCCATGACTTGGCTTGAGGAGGGTTCATTGATTACGAGTGGTGGTGGAAGTTTTACTTCTTCCTTTAAATACTGACTCAGTTCTTCTTGTTTCATCTCCTTCTTCCCATTCCCGACTTTGAGGTCAGTTGTACTTTCTTTCCCCTTAGTCCTTGTTGGTGACTCGGTCTCATAAAGGAATCGAGAGAGAGTCAAAATGCCCTTGTAAATAGTTGTGGCGGTGACCAACTTGAAGTTGACTTTGAGCTCTGATTTTGCTTGATAAGTCCATTGTGCTTATCGGTGAGCTACGATGGGCTAGGATGGCATCTGCTTTTCGTGATGTAACTTGCCTCTTGAAAAGCTTTTGACTAAAGACACATCATCGTCCCTTGTCATTCCAGGATCTTCGAGCAATGATCATGCTAGTTGTTCTCTGGTGATGAGCTCGGTGAACTTTCTCATTCGAGAGGGGCTGACGATTACTTCCTTATTACGTGAAGACATCTCCTTATTGAGTAGCTAGTACTTGGTACTGCTCATGTACTCTTGAGAGTGAGCGTTTGGCGGTTGTTGAAGATTGTAGGAGCAATCAACTTTCTTTTTAAGTGAGAAACGCTAGATGTTCATGGCGGTGTCCTACCAGTCTTGCCTTCTTCATCATCTGAGGATTAGCCCGTGATCTTCATCCTCTTGGACATTTCATCAATTGTATCAAGTCCGCAACCATCTCGATTGGTTTCTTTCCTTTACGGGAGGAGGATGGTACTTCTTTGAAGAGGATCGACCTTAGCATCATGCTTGACTTGGATACTTCTTGATGTCGAGTTCTTTGATGATCTCTTACCTGACATCCGTAGCTCTTTAACCTCGAGTAAGCAATCATTTCTTCTAAGTATAGATCTTGTAGTTGATCAATCTTATCTGGATTTAGCTATTTGATCTTCGATTGAAGATGGGCTATTGTTCTTCTTCAACGGTTATGCAGTTGAGCACTTACAGTGCAGTGTTTATTATTTTACGATTGTTTTCTTGAGCTCAACTACTTGCTTTCGGTAGGAGCTGCGTGTTGGTGAGAAGATGGATGAGTAGATTTTGAGGTGATGAAGGCGGAGATTTACGAAGTCTTCTCGGTTTGCTTTTCGGTGAGGCATTGTTTCTGTGAAATTCCTCGGTTCACAGTGGGAGCATCATCATCATTCTTTTATCATTATCATCCTTTTGGTGATGATTAGTGGGAGAGTTCATCAAAGAAATTTTCATTCATTTCTTCCTCCTCATCATCTTGATCTGAAGATTGATCACTTAGGGATAGTGATCTTACCTTGTCTTCTTCTCGTTCGGAAGGTATGAATTACGATGCAGGGCGAAAGCTTGAATGCCATCTGTAATCTTATACGACCATCTGCTGTTCAAAGGCATGTATCAAACTATCGCCACTTCTCTGGAAAAGTCCTTGTGTAGTAGAGTCATGGCTGTATGTTGTTACATGGCGAACATTGCTTGGACATATGTTTCGGTCAGAGCTCGTGCCGTGCGGTTGGTTGATCAGGTTATTCTCAATATTTAGGAGAGATCGAGCACCTTAACCCGCCATTTCTTGAAGCATTGAATATGCTTTGGCAAAGTGTGAGCTTTGAAGAAGTGAAGTGGGTCCCTTGTTTCTTCAATGGGAACTGCTTTGCATCTGTTGAGCTGAAAAGAAGAGTTTGAATGAGTTTCAAAACTTTGGTAGATATCTGAGTAGAAGTGTAGTTTAGTCTACGAGTTACGGTGAGAACATCGAGGCTCGGATACTTGTTCTCTTGAGGCGATTGGTGTCTCAGATATCTTGTTGTGAGGTGGAGACTTGGAAGTGGTCCTCATCAACCTTTCTTTCTTGAACACGAATTATCATTGTCACAATACTTAGGAAATTTTATCAAGAAGAACTTTAAGTGACAATCCAGGATATTTGAAGGTCGATTACCTCCATGGGAGGCTCGAATACTTGTCTCTCGAGGAGACTTGTGCGATCTCTGGAATCTTTTCTTGTGATGAAGGCCTTGATGCCTCATCAATTTCCATATGTCTTGAGGATGTCGCAACTTCTGTCCCTTGCACTTCTACTTGATTGAGCACTGTAAGTAGATAGTATTGAATAATTTAGAAGAAGTTTGAGATAACTTGGGATAAAGAACACTTGTCACTTGATTGTCATATACCTTCAAGTTTAAAGGCTCGATGATGAGTTCTTGAAACCTTGTTGGTTTACGGGTTTGTCTCTGGCATTTACATATCTTCTTCCATCTCGGTTAGCTGTTAGAAACATTTATCATTAATGAGCATACAAACATTTTCTTGAAAAGTTAGTTACATTTAAGAATCATTTACATGTAGCAGCTCAGTTTCTCAAGTTGAGGTTGAAGGAACCTCTTTTTCGATTATCTGAGGTAAGCTTTTGACTTCCTCTTCTTTTTCGTTCTAACTCGACTGTAACAAAGAAATTCTTATAAGGTAACAAGATTTATAAGTACAAAATTTTCACAAGGTAAGAGTTAAACAGGTCATTTAGCAAAGTAGTTTGAAATTTGATTGGTCTCTGGAACTTGTGACCTTTCTATACATTAGTGCGTCTTGTCCGATCCAGTTTCTTTGTTTGAAGTTTGGTACTTCACACCTTTCACAGTATGCAACTTCGGTTGCCTCCCAGTTGATCATTACAGTAGATGTCTCAGTTTGATCCCTCTCATTGAGTTGGGGAACACTTTCAATTCTGAGGATTTCTTGACATCTTGTATTCTTTGGTACTTCAAAATGGAGTTCATTTACCATTTCATCAACCACTTGTTGTTGTGGTTGTTGTGTTTGTGGTTGTTGTGGTTATGCAGGCGGAAGATTGATCAGT